>JAEQBA010000652.1:406220-536985 GCA_019434445.1 Phalangium opilio
ACCACTCGCGGAGAATTTGGACTCTTCGAAGTTCGACTCTCCCTTCTATTTGTGCTCACTGGTTTTAGACTTGCCTATGTAGGCCTAGATAAAACTTAGGTTATCATTATTAAACGACCACGATAAACAAAAGACAGCGTTCCGCAATTGATAACAAATTTTTTTTATATTTTATTACAATTTCATGAGCCCATAACGGAAAACAATTAAGGATGGTGCAAATGCGAGAATTGCTCGCACCCAATTCAGTAAAACCATTTATAATACATTAATAGTGATCTGTGATATAAATAGACTAATTAAAATTGGAATAACATTCTACTCTATAAATTTAGAAAATCTAATAAGACATAAATTAACAATAGAAATATCACGAAGAAAACCACTGTTCCAACCAGGCCTGTTGTTCCTAAAAGAAAAAAGAAAGGAAGCGTTAAGTAGGTGAGAGAGCAAAAGTACATAGATATAAAAACATAAAGTATATTTATTTTACCAAAAAGTAATAATAATAATAATAGTCTAGGCTTTGGCTATGAAGGAATTTCCACACTAAGCCTGTGGCTTGTTTACAGGTGGGTCCCTTTACATGGCTAGCCCCTATGCCACAGCTAACCGACAGCGCCCAATACTCACTATTACCGTTAACCTCTGCAAGTTTTGATTGGAAAGGAGAAACTGGGTTAGACCACGGAGGAAAACTCCTTTTAACAAGCGGGGAGAGAACTTGCAAACTCTACGCAGAAGGATTTGTTCCCAGATTTTCACCCGGTGCCACAGTTCGGGATCGAACCCGGGATCCTCTTGCTGTGAGGCGAAAGCGCTAACCGCTACGCCACCCCACAGTGATATCTAGTTTATTAGGGAGAAGGTATAAGATGCCCAAGTATTCGCGCGCCATAGTCCCAGTCCCCTTTCAAAATACAAGGGGGGATGTAAAAGAAGGACGGGCTATTTCGCCTCTATTCAGTCGGAAAATACGTAATTTTCGTCATTCGCGTCGCGCTGACGTAAGTTTTCAAGAACCAATGAGATGCTGGTTGTAATTTAGAGGCAGCGGGGATTAACTCCGGACCTACGTTTGGACTGGAGGGGAAGCAGGAAATATGGCAACTCTCACTAATATGGGGAGGCTATATCCCCCCCCAGTTTTCAAACTTCGCCCCCTGAAAATAATCCCTAAACCCTCTCGTAGCCCCCTTCCAAAATTTTATAGCAATTTCTAAAAAAATATTTTGATAGATTCGTAAAGTTTCATCTTTATAGAGATGAAATTCAATATCAAACAGTATGTTCATAAACATTCCCTGCATAAGGTTAACACTGAATTTTTCACACTATATTTTGGAGGCTCATAACTCTGGTTCTATTAGAGATACGAGGATGTCCTTTGAGTATGTCATAGACCTATTTGTCTCCTATCCAACGATATTAAAAACTAGGGCCGTCAAACAGGGGCCGAGTAATTAAGGAAAATGTTTATAAACATTATCCCCTTAGGATTAACATTACATTAAACTTTGGAGGCTCATAACTCCGGTTCTAATAGACATACGGGGATGTCCTTTGAGTATGTTATGGTCCTATTTGCCCCCCATACAGCCATACTAAAAACTTGGGGTTACAGCAAATGTGCCTAGGGGCTAAAGTCACACATTCCAATGAACCAATTATGCAAAATTAAGTTGTTACTTTCTTAAAATAAATTTTGCCCAGGTTAGCCCCCCCCCTCCCAAAGTTCAAACCCTAGCGACGCTACTGAATATGAGAAGCGGCAGAAGCCCATAATAATTTATCCCAACCAGAATAGTGTCGACTCTCCATTCTGCGTATGATTGCCTTCCCTCTGCGTGGCACAGAGAACAAGCCGTCAAGTGAATAGGCTCATAAAGTAGTGCTCAGATAGAGGGGTCTCGGACGTTTGTCAAAATCCCGTACTGTTTGTCAAAATCCCGTACTGTTTGTTAAAATTTCTTTAAAATCTATTTCAAAAATTCGAAATGCCAAAATCTAACAATCACGAAATATCATCCTTAAAGTGTTAGAGTCACCAAAAATCGCTATTTTTAAAACTAAAAGGTTTTATTCCCATCTGAAAGATCAAATCTTTCTGATTCAGAATATCTATTTATATAATGCATTATAATTTTTCAAATATTATTAAAACCCCGGCTTTCGGAACCTACTCGCAGAATTTTTTCAAACTATTTTGACAGTTGAATACTCCATATACCCCTGGTGACGTCACGATTCGAGCGCGCGTGAGCACGCGGCACGCGCGACTCCGCAAGTCCTATTTTTTTATTGATAGGTGGTGCTTTCAAAGTGATCGAATTTGACGCGCGCGCGATGTTTAAAAACTAGGCTTAGCTCTCGTAATGAAATCTGTCTCGCGCTGGTCAACCTCTTATGACGTCACCAGGGGTATATTTTTAATTCCGTTTAAATGAGGTATGTGAAATATCAATTTTCTTTTTCATATTACAAAATGAATAAATTTCTATAAGACTTTTTACCTTGGATCTACTGTTATTATAACCCAATTGATGTTTTAAAACGAAAATTGGCCACTTTTCAAAAAACGTGGCACTAACACTTTAAAATCAAAATATCCCCAAATTCTCGACGCAAAATCCCCCAAATTCTCGACGCAAAATCCCCAAATTCTCGACGCAAAATCCCCTAAAGCATGGTTTTCACTTGGCGTAAATCACGACTTTTCGCCCGGCGTCAAGCGACAGCCGAAAAAAAACCATGGTTACGCTGGACAGAAATTACGTTGAGTGTGGCGATATTAGCTTTCTATTTTTTCGGCCGCGTTCAACGTTAACGCTCTGATCGAGTCAATCATCAATAAGCTAGAGTCGTGACATAATTTTGGACCACGCGTGTTCGGAAGAGGACGTCCGCGGTCCGCCATGTTTTTATTTATTTAGGTCCTAATCGAGTCAGTTACTAGTACAAATCCCTGAGAATGCCGAAGTTCAATGCTGAAAGGTTTATTGAAGAGGTTAGGAACTATCCAAATCTTTATGATATTAGAAACCAAGATTGCGCAAAAGAAAGACAATAGATGGGCCGCAATTAGTGCAGTGTTCAGTTTATCTGTTAAAAGCCTTTGTTCCATTATTTGCATGAACTACGCTAAGTGTAAACGCTATAACGCTGGGCGACAACGTAAAAAACAAATCTGACGTTTGACGTCCAGCTGCAAAGTAGTTTTTTCGGTCAAGTGAAAACCATGCTTAAGTCTCGACGTAAAATCCCCAAAGTCTCGACGTAAAATCCCCAAAGTCTCGACGTAAAATCCCCAAAGTCTCGACGTAAAATCCCCAAAGTCTCGACGTAAAATCCCCAAAGTCTCGACGTAAAATCCCCAAAGTCTCGACGTAAAATCCCCAAAGTCTCGACGTAAAATCCCCAAAGTCTCGACGTAAAATCCCCAAAGTCTCGACGTAAAATCCCCAAAGTCTCGACGTAAAATCCCCAAAGTCTCGACAGAAAATCCCCAAAGTCTCGACAGAAAATCCCCAAAGTCTCGACAGAAAATCCCCAAAGTCTCGACGTAAAATCCCCAAAGTCTCGACGTAAAATCCCCAAAGTCTCGACGCAAAATCCCCAAAGTCTCGACAGAAAATCCCCAAAGTCTCGACGCAAAATGCTCAAAGTCTCGACGCAAAATGCCCAAAGTCTCGACGCAAAATGCCCAAAGTCTCGACGTAAAATCCCCAAAGTCTCGACGTAAAATCCCCAAAGCCTCGCGTAGTTCACTTACCTTGCTTAGGAACATGATGAATTGTGATGTGATTATCAACAGAGACGCTAATGAGGGAGACATCTTGATCTCCCGTTATGCGTTTAGTTTCTTCGGCTGACTTCAGGAATTCCAGACCAGTAACGAAGAAACTGTGGGCGTTTGGTAAGTGGTACAATCTCTGTAGGCTGAAGGCGATGTAAATATCCACCGTTCCGTTCAAAGTGCCCAGTCCAAGAAATCTACCATCATCGCTGTAATAAATAAAGGGTCATAAACATAGGCTCAGCTCGCGACCGGCGAGAACCAGAAACGGATCATGATATCCTAGCGACTAGCTGCCAAACTTAAAGGAATGGTTCACCCCAAGGTTCGTGGAAAAGGCAAAAATTGCTATAATAGGTTGGCTGCTCTGGCGCGTTTTCTCTTCAAGTTTTTACGATTTTTCATTGGCTGTTATTTTTACGTCATCACGAGCCCTCGTTAGGAGACGAATTTTACGATCTACACGGAAAACTATTAATTTTAGGCTTCCAGCGGTTTACTCTTTAAGGGCACCGGGCTCGTAAATTTCGATGCTTGACGCCGGAAAATAATTAGTAAGATAGTAGTATTTTTATTATTTTGTCAAGTGAAGCTTTTGTACGATTGTGAACTGAATGGTTTTAAATAATTACATGAAAGTCAAAGCCAACCATGACAAAAATATTGTAAACTTATTTCTTAATATGTGTACAAGATCTTCCTTATTTATAGCAGATAATAAGACTGTTCTTAAAGTATATTTATGTTAATCCAGATTAATCTTTGAAATGCCTGGAACAAGGTGTGGGGTAGCAATATGCAACAACAGTTTAGAAATAACAAAAAGAAATCTGACATCTCAGCACATAAAATACCATAAATTCCCTAAAGACCCCGAAAGAAGAAAGTTATGGATTATAAGGTGTCACAGGGAAGATAAGTTTAATCCAGATACAAGTTTCATTTGTTCTCATTATTTCATAATCCTCAGTTATGAAAGAGATTTACGTTCGGAACTCACAGGCTTCCAAGGAAAAATCACAAACAAGTTCTTACGGAATTGGCCGTGCCATCTAGAAATTTGACCAAGCCTATCCATGAATCCAGAACTCTACAACATTTGGAAACTAAAACCCAAGATCGAAAATCTCGATTGAAACGCAGAGGACAAAAGAAAATTGTGGATACTATGGAAGTCTAACAAGTACCGCTGTATGTCCACCTGGAGATGTCTCAGCAAATACCACAGAGATTATTGCTGTTAGCGATAACTCATTTCCATCAACTGCAGCAAATACATCTAATATCACTATTTCAACGTCATGCGACCATGAAAGTGAATTAGCAACATTCGAAGAGCCGTTTATGAATATGATACAAAGAGAGATCAAGTTGTCGGGAAGCATTCCCAAATGCAGGTTGTGATGGCAAGGGGTTTGTATGCCAATTGGAAGCAACCTGTTTATATTGGCTTCGACCAAAAAATGACTAAGTCACTTCTCTTTGACGTTGTAAAAAGTGTTCACGAGTCAGGATATACAGTAGTCGCTACAGTCTGTGATATGGGTGGTGGAAACCAGGGGCTATGGCGTGAATTGGGGGTCAATATAAACAGAAATTGGTTTAACCATCCAGAGTTAAATGATGGGAAAATATTTTGTTTCGTCGATGCCCCGCATGCCCTTAAATTAATTAGAAACTGGCTTATTGACACCGGATTTATTCTAGACGACACTAAAATAAGTATTAAACCGTTAGAGAATATTTTAAAAATAGACAACAATGAGATAAAAATGTGCCACAAATTAACTAAATATCATCTAGAGTGTAAAGGGCCCCAAAGACAAAACGTTAAAAAAGCTGCTGAAGTTCTATCTAATAGCGTCTCCCGGGCTATTGAGTACCTTTTAAAAACTAAAGTATTGATTTTATCTAAAGAAGAAGAATATGAATATCAAGAAACAGCAGCTTTCATAAAAATTGTAAACGACTGGTTTGATATATTTAACTCGGGAAAAAAAGATAATTTAATTCCAACTAAATGTGCTTTTGGCACCCACCTGACTGAGCAAATGCCAGCCTTAGAACAAATGTACACCGTGATAAATGATATGAGCTGTGTTGGGAAATCTTGTAATCAAGTGTTTCAGAAAGCCATTTTGATCTCTATTAAGTCACTTAAAGATCTATTTTTTGATTTGAAGTACAAATTTGATATTAAGTATATACTTACCCAAAAGCTAAATCAGGATTGTCTTGAGAATTTTTTCTCTCAAATACGCACCCGTGGTGGGCTCGATGACCACCCAACACCCCTCAATGCCCTTAGTAGGATTCGCGTGGTAGTTATGGGAAAAAATCCAGGAATATTGAGCAATAACTGCAATACCGTTGACCAAAACTGTGATGAGTATTTACTATCAAAAGCTCTTAAATCCGTAAATTTACAAAATGAGTCACTAGTAGAACCTGAACCGGATGCTTTTGGTTTTTCTCAGTCTAGTGAAAATATAGTAAGAAGTCCCCAAAAGGCAAATCCATTGCAACCGCTTAGTGCGAGTCATACGTCCTTTGATAGTAACATTATTTCTATTTCTAACTCAGCCGCTAATGTTAAAAGACCCATCGACTCAAATGACAATGAATTACTAGAAAATGAATACACTAATTTAGAAGAGAATGGGTTAGAGTACCTAGCTGGTTGGGTAGCTAAAAAGCACAGCAAGAGTTATCCGAATTTAGATCTAATAGATAAGGAGAAGGAAGACCATCGTGGGCAAAGTTTTTATCATACGGTGGATACACAGTACCTTCTACATATTTTTCGAACCAAATCCAGAAATATAACTCAATATTCCTAAAGTATTTGCCCAATAAGTCATTAACTAATAAATGCAATATTGTAAAAAACATAAGTCAGAAAATCTTTCAAGAAAATGATCACATTCCGATAGAAATTATTCAAAGCTTTGTAAAGCTAAGAATTTGTATCAGAATGAAATATCTGAACAGTATTAAACCAGTTCCTAATTCAAAAGAATGTGATGACAACATTAGGAAAAAGGCCAAAAAGATGAAAAAAATTACAAAATAAGCTCAAGAGATAAACTATTTTGTTATGATAACTTATGAAGATGTTCCTATATTTTAATTAGTTTGAGAATAAATAAAGATTTTGAAGTTTTAAAAGTGTGTTCTAAATTTATATTGCAGCCGAAGAAAACAAAATATTTAGCTTATCATTAAAAATCCCACAATAAAATAACACGTAAACAAGGTTTTTTTTCTATTTTTTCGTAAAGCGCGCCGTTCGGAGGGCTCGTGATGACGTCACACGTCACTGGGAAACGAGAGAGGAAAAATTTCGGTAAACGAGTTTCGCGATTCAGCCCCCCTTAAAGGAATGGTTCACCCATAGAGGTGTGCGGTTAACCGTTTCAATCGAATATCGAACCGAATAATTCGATCCGGTATTCAATAAGCCCATTTTCACTATTCGATACGAATATCGAATACCGAACTGACTATTCGGTTAAAGTTCGACTATCATAAATTTAGGTCGTTGGCACTAGAGAGACACACCTTGTTTTAAAAAATATCATCCCAATTTTATTTGTCTCCCATCAAAAACTACCAGCAAGTGAATAGGAAAATTTTAAGAAATACTTGGCCACCAATGAGGAGAGGTATTTTGAAATTTAGGAACTTCTAAATGGTCTTCTCCTTGCTTTGTATTAACTATTCGCGAAGATTAGGGTTACTGCCCGATTAATCGCGAACAGTTAAGCCAAGTATTCGCGAGTATTAAGGTTAACTATTCGCGAGTATTAAGGTTAACTATTCGCGAATACTAGGCTTAACTATTCGCGAATACTAGGCTTAACTATTCGCGAATACTAGGCTTAACTATTCGCGAATACTAGGCTTAACTATTCGCGAATACTAGGCTTAACTATTCGCGAGTACTAGGCTTAACTATTCGCGAGTACTAGGCTTAACTATTCGCGAGTACTAGGCTTAACTATTCGCGATTAATCGGTTTGTAAAAAATTTACCAAGGCCTAACTATTTGGTATTCGATTTGGAATAAACTATTCGATTCGGTATTTCATAAGGAAAATTTTTTGGTATTCGGTAACTGTTTCGATACCCAAAAAGTGCTATTCGCACACACCTTCTGCATAAACTTTTTTTGCTGTAACCCCTTTGACTACACCCAAAACCAAGATTTCGAGAGTTAAAAAAATTTTACAATAAGTATATTTTAAATTAAGCCAGTAAAACTAATTGCATTGAGGATCTTATGGCGCCTGTAGGCGCTTTTCCGCAAAGCCAGAGAGAATGCGACACGTCACTCTCATATATTACTTCAGTCCTCCATCTTATTGGGCGAGCTAGACCGGCTATAAGTTAAGTTGGTAGCGCCCGTAGCAAAGGCCTAATACGCTAGCGAATCGTGGCATATCATAACCATTTTGATGCAATGTCAGGTAGTTACTTTAAGTGATAGGCAACAGTTTAAAAAATAACCGCACACCTAGAGTTAACACTTTGACAGTCGTTTATAATACAACTTGGCATTTCGGCAATTAATTTTGATTCAAATTGATCAACGAAACGACTAACGAGAGCTAAACATACTTGAAGACGAAGTTGTCACACTTAAGGCTCTTTCAGACGACCTAACTTTTTGACTCAGCTTGATGGGCCAACTCGAGTTGAATCAAGTAGTTGGATCGTGTGAATAGCCGCTGAATGAGTTGAGTCACCAAAAAAGTTGGCTTGGAAAAATTGGATCAGTGATCCAATTTTTGCTGACTCAACTTTTTAATTTCATTTCTTCAGCCAATCAAAATGAATTACAAAAAAAAAAAAACCTTTTTCGCGGGTTATTTCATAAGTGCCAAGGTAGGTGGCGCTTAAAAAGTTCCATTTGGCGGTTAAAGTTTAGTCGTGTGAAAAGGAAAGATTTATTTCACTTTTCCCTTCAAAGGTTGGACAAGCTGATACAACTTTTTGACCCATCAAGCTGAGTAAAGAAGTTGGATCGTCTGAAAGAGCCCTAATTACTTGAATTTTTGGCCATTTCCTCGCCAAGACGATTCAGACTTAAATTTAATTTAATTACGATAGTAAAGGAGGACAAATTTACAAAAATATTATCATTAATGAACAACTTAAATATAATTACCTCACAGTTAAAGCCGAGAGCATATCAGTGCCAGTAGAAACGAATTTTTCTAAGACGTATTTTTGCGTATCCCATTTCAAAATGTAACAGGGCAGCAAAGGTTTTTTGCGTATCTTTGGAATCAATGTTGTGAATAGACGGAAATTGTTTTTATCATTCTCAACAATCCCGTACCTACGGAATACAAATTTAAAACAGTCTCAGTGAGTTTCAGGGAACAACGCCAAAGAGTCTTGGAGAACGCCAAAGAGTCTTGGGGAACGCCAAAGAGTCTTGGAGAACGCCAAAGAGTCTTGGAGAACGCCAAAGAGTCTTGGAGAACGCCAAAGAGTCTTGGAGAACGCCAAAGAGTCTTGGAGAACGCCAAAGAGTCTTGGAGAACGCCAAAGAGTCTTGGAGAACGCCAAAGAGTCTTGGAGAACGCCAAAGAGTCTTGGAGAACGCCAAAGAGTCTTGGAGAACGCCGAAGAGTCTTGGAGAACGCCAAAGAGTCTTGGAGAACGCCAAAGAGTCTTGGAGAACGCCAAAGAGTCTTGGAGAACGCCAAAGAGTCTTGGAGAACGCCAAAGAGTCTTGGAGAACGCCAAAGAGTCTTGGGGAACGCCAAAGAGTCTTGGGGAACGCCAAAGAGTCTTGGGGAACGCCAAAGAGTCTTGGGGAACGCCAAAGAGTCTTGGGGAACGCCAAAGAGTCTTGGGGAACGCCAAAGAGTCTTGGGGAACGCCAAAGAGTCTTGGGGAACGCCAAAGAGTTTTGGGGAACGCCAAAGAGTTTTGGGGAACGCCAAAGAGTCTTGGAGAACGCCAAAGAGTCTTGGAGAACGCCAAAGAGTCTTGGAGAACGCCAAAGAGTCTTGGGGAACGCCAAAGAGTCTTGGGGAACGCCAAAGAGTCTTGGGGAACGCCAAAGAGTCTTGGGGAACGCCAAAGAGTCTTGGGGAACGCCAAAGAGTCTTGGGGAACGCCAAAGAGTCTTGGGGAACGCCAAAGAGTCTTGGGGAACGCCAAAGAGTCTTGGGGAACGCCAAAGAGTCTTGGGGAACGCCAAAGAGTCTTGGGGAACGCCAAAGAGTCTTGGGGAACGCCAAAGAGTCTTGGGGAACGCCAAAGAGTCTTGGGGAACGCCAAAGAGTCTTGGGGAACGCCAAAGAGTCTTGGGGAACGCCAAAGAGTCTTGGGGAACGCCAAAGAGTCTTGGGGAACGCCAAAGAGTCTTGGGGAACGCCAAAGAGTCTTGGGGAACGCCAAAGAGTCTTGGGGAACGCCAAAGAGTCTTGGGGAACGCCAAAGAGTCTTGGGGAACGCCAAAGAGTCTTGGGGAACGCCAAAGAGTCTTGGGGAACGCCAAAGAGTCTTGGGGAACGCCAAAGAGTCTTGGAGAACGCCAAAGAGTCTTGGAGAACGCCAAAGAGTCTTGGAGAACGCCAAAGAGTCTTGGAGAACGCCAAAGAGTCTTGGGGAACGCCAAAGAGTCTTGGGGAACGCCAAAGAGTCTTGGGGAACGCCAAAGAGTCTTGGGGAACGCCAAAGAGTCTTGGGGAACGCCAAAGAGTCTTGGGGAACGCCAAAGAATCTTGGGGAACGCCAAAGAATCTTGGAGAACGCCAAAGAGTCTTGGAGAACGCCAAAGAGTCTTGGAGAACGCCAAAGAGTCTTGGAGAACGCCAAAGAGTCTTGGAGAACGCCAAAGAGTCTTGGAGAACGCCAAAGAGTCTTGGAGAACGCCAAAGAGTCTTGGAGAACGCCAAAGAGTCTTGGAGAACGCCAAAGAGTCTTGGAGAACGCCAAAGAGTCTTGGAGAACGCCAAAGAGTCTTGGAGAACGCCAAAGAGTCTTGGAGAACGCCAAAGAGTCTTGGAGAACGCCAAAGAGTCTTGGAGAACGCCAAAGAGTCTTGGAGAACGCCAAAGAGTCTTGGAGAACGCCAAAGAGTCTTGGAGAACGCCAAAGAGTCTTGGAGAACGCCAAAGAGTCTTGGAGAACGCCAAAGAGTCTTGGAGAACGCCAAAGAGTCTTGGAGAACGCCAAAGAGTCTTGGGGAACGCCAAAGAGTCTTGGGGAACGCCAAAGAGTCTTGGAGAACGCCAAAGAGTCTTGGAGAACGCCATAGAGTCTTGGAGAACGCCAAAGAGTCTTGGAGAACGCCAAAGAGTCTTGGAGAACGCCAAAGAGTCTTGGAGAACGCCAAAGAGTCTTGGAGAACGCCAAAGAGTCTTGGAGAACGCCAAAGAGTCTCAATAGTGTTTTTTAAACTGGGTTACGCCTTTCCATAAAGTTTCAAAGTGTCTAGTGTAAACGCGACTTAACCAATTCAGCTCTGCCATAAGTTTATCATGCCTCTAAGTACACAAATATGGGTTACAACTGGGCATCTTCCGCAGGCTACTGTGACGTCAGAACTCGTATAGCGCTAAGATCCGAAGAGAGAAAATTTTGAAATTTCTGTCGCGGTGCAGCCACCAAGCGGTCGAGACGATTACTAAAAAAATCATCCATCCAATGTAATAAAGGAGATTTTTACGTTTCGTATAGGCAGGCATGGGGGGGGGGGACGAATTTTACTTAAGCAACCCCAAAATCCCTCTCTCTCGTGAGATAGAGGCGGTTTCAGTCCTGAAACATTCTAAAAGGGATCAAAGAAACGCTAGGCTAGGCTTTACAATTTTGTGTTGAAGTTGAGGTGGGTGATAAAGGATACGGAGAGAGTATAGGATTTCAATCATTAAAGGGAGCCAGACAAACACTATTGCCATTTGTGGCAGCCATTTCTGTACTTAGAGGCATGATAAACTTATGGCTCTGCGAATAGTTGACTTTATAAAAGAGGAGGAGCTTATAGCGAAAAAGTTGCCCAGTCGATGTCAGTCTGGGAAATAGCACACTTCCTCTGGTCCAAAACCAGTTTATTAATTGCATGGACCACTTTTTTAATTCAAAAAGTGGGGGTTACTGGTCCTCGGGACCAGTTTACTAATTGCTTGGACTAGTTTTTAAATTCAATTAGTGGGGGTTAATGGTCCTCGGGACCAGTTTATTAATTTTAAAGCTATATGAGAACAAATGCGGGGACCAGTCCGGAGACCAGTTTATTATTTCGGACACTAGGTGGTCACTCGTCCCAAGGACTAGTTTAAAAAAATATTCTTATTTCCCAGACTGGTCGCGGGGGTTGGGACTCCGGGCATAGCCCACTCCATCACGCACTCGACAACGCAAAGCAACTCGCGTCAGCGTGGGAAATAAGGTGGTGACACAGGGCAAATGACCAGTTTGAAAATTGCCTGGACCAGTTTAAAAAATAAATCGGAGGGGGGTCAGTGGTCCACAGGACCACTAAAAAAATTCAAGGGTTTCCAGAGTCCAGACATTATCAAATATATTTTAATTATCTACTTCTTCAATATAGAGCTATTTCAGAGGGGGTAATGGCTACGTCACCAATGCTATTTGCCCATAGAGAAAACCCTCATAAAATGGCCGCCCTAAACTCAAAGGCAGGCCCAATTTTCGTAAGCAGACGAAATTTTTCCCCCACTGAAATAGCTCTATAGCAGACGACGCGCCCTGGTCAGTGGTCATGGACCAGTTTATTTATTCCAGGCCAGCGGGGTCGCTGGCCCAGTGTCCAGTTTAAAAAAATCCTTATTTCCCACCCTGAATGAAATCTGCACAAATTTCCATAAAGCATAGCCCACTCGATCACGCCGGCTGCTCGAGCAACAAGCATGATCGAGTGGAATATACTTGAAGTGAACACTTTCTTATTAAGGGCCGGAAATAAGTTAAAATTCATATAGGACATGATGTGTCCAGATGGGATTAGTCGTATCAACTATTGGCAAGATGAAAAGAAACATTCTGACCTGCATCCTCGAAAATTATATTTTTCATCCCCATTTGGCAAGGTGTATTTTAGTTCCGATATTTTGCGTCCGTCTAACAGGTTCCAAACATAGGCGTGTCCATCTCTGGAACAACTCACTATCTGCGTGTGCAATTGCAAAATAAATTAGCTCTTAATACAGTTAGGTCTAAAACATGTTTATTTTGCGAAGAAAATCAAAGGGGTCCGACATTTACACGAAATCCCGTACGCTTCAAGCAAAATCGCGAAATCTTTGAACAAATTACGAAATGAAAGAGGAAATTCCGAAATCTTTGTCGAAACCGTGAAATGAATGAAGAAATCACGAAAACTTTGGTGAAATCATTGGCGAAATCCAGGAAGAAATCCCGAAACCTTTGACGAAATTGCGAAATCAAAGAACAAATCACAAATTCTTAGGTGAAATCAAAGAAATCGCGAAATCAAAGAATAAAATCACGAAATTTTTGGCGAAATCGCGAAATCAAATACATCACGAAATCTTTGGCGAAATCAAAGAAGAAATCCCGAAATTTTTGGCGAAATCGCGAAATCAAAGAATAAATTACGAAATTTTTGGGGAAATCGCGAAATCAAAGAAGAAATCCCGAAATTTTTGGCGAAATCGCCAAATCAAAGAATAAATTACGAAATTTTTGGGGAAATCGCGAAATCAAAGAAGAAATCCCGAAATTTTTGGCGAAATCGCCAAATCAAAGAATAAATTACGAAATTTTTGGGGAAATCGCGAAATCCAGGAAGAAATCCCGAAAATTTTGGCGAAATCGCGAAATCAAAGAAGATATCGCGAAATTTTTGGCGAAATCAAAGGGGAAAAAAAAACACGAAATTTTTGCGAAATCGTGAAATCACGAAATCTTTGGCGAAATCAAAGAAGAAATCACGAAATCTTTGTCGAAATCGCGAAATCCAGGAAGAAATCCCGAAAATTTTGGCGAAATCGCGAAATCAAAGAATAAACCACGAAATCATTGGCAAAATCACAAAATCTATAAAGAAATCCCAAAATTTTTGCGAAATCGCTAAATCAAAGAATAAATCAAGAAATTTTTGCGAAATCGCGAAATCCATAAAGAAATCCCGAAATTTTTGGCGAAATCGCGAAATCAAAGATGAAATCACGAAATCTTTGGCGAAATTGCGAAATCTCATACTGTTTTGTGGGAATGTCGAACCCCTCGCCATAAGTTCATAAGTGTTATGTTCGTTCCATAAGTTAGTCACTGGTTACAAACTGGAGAGAAGTGATTGAAGCAGGTCATAGATTCGAGGTAAGCTGCTGTCAAAGGCTTAGTAATGCAGACTAAATAGGACCTAGATGGAAGTCCCTCAAAATTAATTTACAGGACTTCAATTCTCAAACTAGTTATCTCAAGCTCTCTCTGGAAGCATTACGAAGTAGGGTCAGTGTCACTTATGGTAGCAGTTTCATATAGTCAATTCTCGCTTGTCGTTCTCGAGCTGTAAGTCTCTAGCATTACGAAGCATAGGAAATGTCATACTTATGGAACGGAACATATCACTTATAAACTTATGGAATAACCAATGAGTAAGTAACTGGCGATACTAGAAAGTTTAAAACCAATTCCCCTACATTCATTCAGATATTAGTATGAAGTCTACGGCCGCTTAAAGGAAGGGTGAAGTGGAAAATAAGGTGATTTTTAATCGATTCTTCTACTACTAATTATAAGACCATTCTGTATAGTGAAACATCCAGAAAATAGTCTCCGAATGATTTTAAAATTACAATTAGGTTCAGATTTTATGGATAATTTGAAAAAAAGGACCTCTGACCAATCGCGTCACGCCCTGCCTTCCTGTTAACAAAAATTCCGTTGCACGCTCTACATCTCGAACCACGATTGGCAATTCACATCGCGAGCAAATTTTATCAAATCTCGCGATAAATTTCATTCAACACGGAACGTTCCACGAGAATTAAGAAAATCCCGTCAGGGATTTTCTATTTATACTCAATCCGAAATCGTAATGTTAAACTCTATGGAGCTTAACATTATGAGGTGGAAACATTTTCGCGACCAAGGGGGTACACTTTTTTCACAGCCTAACTTTACAGCACTAGCAAAGGCTGAAAAGGTATAGTATCTCATATCTCGTAGTGTAAGGTTAACTTAGCCTTTTGTATAGGTTTTAAAAATAAATATTTTAAACCACGCGCTAGCTCACGCGCCAGCACGCGCTGCATTTCAATTAAAGTTTCAATTCAAATCTCGCGCTTAATTTCACCATTTTGATTCTATAATTAAGTTCACGTGATTTTTTTTAAAACTCTTTGGGCCTAATTTTTGTCTTTGTAAGCCTAACGTTAAATTATCACAAAGAAATAGTTGGAGAATTTTTATAATTTTGACATGGTTTCAACGAATATTTAGCATAGTGTGTTTTTATACAGTGCATTGTATTATCCGACCATTCCAATTTCCGAATGCAAGTTACGATTTAGTGAAATACTATATAATTAGTCTTAAAAAATTGGACGAATGAGTTTCACTATTCCAGAACTAATTTATTCCCAAATAACGTTTCTCCCCAAAAAGGGACAGATATTATACAAAAACGAGTTTTGCTTCGCAGTCCTTAAAAAACTGCATTTATACACAATCCTTGGCGACACTTTTTCAAACCCACAAAGGGCCAGAAATTAGAAATTATTTTATGTATTGCAATTTGAAATTAAGTTTAATCGATATGAGAAATTTGGTTTTCATTGCGTAGTTCAAACATTTGTTATGATTAGAAATTTTACAACAAAAACGGGTATAAATGCGGCGTTTCGGAACAAAGAGCTAAATCAAGAACTATTATGACTCGAGTTCGAATTGAAGTTTAAAACTTATACAAGATGTAACAACACACATATGAACACCTTTTCTGAATGTATGATAAATGTCTGAAATACGACACTGCTTTTAAAACCACAAATCAGAATGAGGGACCTCATTTTAGGAGTAGTAAAGCAGGAGTAGTAAAGCGACATTTTACTCGAAGTAAGTGTTCTTATCTCTTCCACCCTGAAAAACTAAAATGTTAAAAGCTCTTTTTCTATTTTTTCGCTTTAATTATTTGACAGGGATAAGTTTTTAGGGGAACAGATTCTATATAATTTCCTACGTGAAAATCTAAGCTCGCTTTATCTCGAAACGCCGCATTTATACCCGTTTTTGTTGTAAAATTTCTAATCATAACAAATGTTTGAACTACGCAATTAAAACCAAATTTCTCATATCGATTAAACTTGCAATACATAAAATAATTTCTAATTTCTGGCCCTTTGTGGGTTTGAAAAAGTGCCGCGGATTGTGTATAAATGCAGTTTTTTAAGGACTGCGAAGCAAAACTCGTTTTTGTATAATTTTGTTAATAAAAAGGCAGGGCGTTACGCGATTGGTCGGACGTCCTTATTTCTAATTATCCATAAAATCTGAACCTAATTTGAATTTAAAAATCATTCGGAGACTGAATTTCATGAATGTTTCACTGTGCAGAATAGTCTTATAATTAGTGGAAGAAATAATTAAAAAAAATCATTTGATATTCCACTTCACCTTCCCTTTAAAGATTCCAAGTAAAAGAAACCCTTCGAACAAATAGTGAAATCTTACTTTATTTCCAGATGGACTAATGTCAAGGTCATCCACTTCATTACCGTGTGCCGCAATCTCGTAAAGTTGTTGGAATTCAGGATACTGTTCAAATATACAATAGGAATTGTTTCAAAGACTGAACGTCGCCATTTTGTTTATGATAATAATTTAAACATCAAAATCATAAAATGATGATTTCATTTAAAATGCACTTTTTAAAACCCAATTTTATAACGTATGCATCTTTTTAAAATAACAAGGTTCATATACATCTTTTGGGAAACCAATTTCGAGGTTTTTCATCATGTATTTCCCTGAATTTTCCAGTATCTTGCGGAGCGAATGTTAAAAAACATTTTTCTTAACTACCCGGTCCCTGTTTGACGCAATCCCAAGTTTAGTACCGTTGGAAAGGGGACAAATAATGCTATAACATACTCAAAGGACATCCCCGTATCTCCAGTAGAAACAGAGTTACGAGCCTCCAAATATAGTGTAATGTTAATCCTACGGATGGAACATTTTGCTTAACTACTCAGTTCATGTTTGACGCAACCCCAAGTTTTAAGTATCGTTGGAAAGAGGATAAATAGGACTATAACATGCTCAAAGGACTTGCCCGTATCTCTAAAAGAACCAGAGTTATGAGCCTACAAAGTTGACTGTAATGTTAATCCTACGGAATTTGCTTTAGTTACTCGGCCTCTGTTTGACCCAACCCCAAGATTTTAGTATCGTTGGAAAGGGGACAAATAGGACTATAACTTACTCAAAGGACATCCCCGGATCTCTAACAGAACCAGAGTTAGAAGCCCCCAAAGTTGAGTGTAATGTTAATCCTATGGATGGAACACTTTCCTCAAATACTCGGGCCCTTTTTGCCGTACCACCAAGTTTCTAGTATCGTTAGAAAGGGGACAAATATTTCTATAACATACTCAAAGAACATCCCCGGATCTCTAACAGAACTAGAGTTACAAGCCTCCAAAGTATAGTGTAATGTTAATCCTATGGAGGGAACATTTTGCTTAATTACTCGGCCCCTGTTTGCCGTAATCCCAAGTTTTTACCATGGTTGGAGAGAGGACATATTTCTATAACATACTCAAAGGACATCCCAGGATCTCTTAAAGTACCAGAGTTATGAGCCTCCAAAGTATAGTGTAATGTTAATCCTATGGAGGGTCTATTTTGTGGGGGGGGGGGGCTGGGTTATTTTCATTCGATCCCAGTAAAATTAAAACGATTCTAAAATGGTAGAAGGTACCTACCTTCCAAGTGCGAATGAATCCATCTGAACCAGCAGTAATCATAACAGAGTTGTCTATGGTAAACCTAACGATCTTTTGGAAGGGGTCATCGTTACTATTGAAGTCGGTCTGGATCATGTCCAGGGGTTGGATATCGAAGCCAATCTGAGGAACGGGTGAGCATCCATTGCTATGGCTTGAAGAGGAACCATTCGTAGTTGAAGCCTGTGGTTCTGACTGGAATGCCTCGGAGTTCTGTGCCTCTGAACTACTGGCTTTTGAACCACGATGACGTAAATTGGTCTGATTTTCAGATGCGTCTGTTTTATCTGGAGAAATTTATTAAGTTAATTATTTAGGGCTTCTAAAATTAAAAATAAAAAATATTACGAAGCCAAGTTCGATTTACAACAGGGCCCCAGAGGTCCTATAATTCCTATAAAATCCTTTACTTTAAAAAACTTTCCCAGGGCCATCAGCCGAATTACTAAAATATTTATAGGAGTTATAGGTATTTTTTAGTGAAAATATGGGATTTTACAGGACGTTTTTGCAGAATTATAGGATTTTATAGGACAATAAAATATTAATTTTTTGTTCTTTTTTTTAAAGTCCTGGTTTAACTGATGGCTTAAATTTCAAATTTATAGGATTTTTGACGAGTTTTGCCAAAAATACAGGATTTCATAAGATTTTTGAGAGTTTTAGGAAAATAAAGAAAACCTTCAATTATAGGAAAAATATAGGATAAAACCTTCAATTATAGGAAAATAAAGGAGAAAACCCGCAATCATAGGAAATATAGGATACAACCTTCAATTATAGGAAAATATAGAATAAAACCCGCAATCATGGAAAAATAAAGGAAAAACCCGCAATCATAGGAAAATATAGGATACAACCTTCAATTATAGGAAAATATAGGAGAAAAACCTTCAATTATAGGAAAATAGAGGATAAAAACCTTCAATTATAGGAAAATAGAGGATAAAACCTTCAATTATAGAAAAATATAGGATAAAACTTTCAATTATAGGAAAATATAGGATAAAACCTTCAATTATAGGAAAATAGAGGATAAAACCTTCAATTATACGAAAATATAGGATAAAACCTTCAATTATAGGAAAATATAGGAGAAAACCTTCAATTATAGAAAAATATAGAATAAAACTTTCAATTATAGGAAAATATAGGATAAAACCTTCAATTATAGGAAAATATAGGATAAAACCTTCAATTATAGGAAAATATAGGATAAAACCTTCAATTATAGGAAAATATAGGAGAAAAACCTTCAATTTTAGGAAAATAAAGGAGAAAACCATCAATTATAGGAAAATATAGGATAAAACCTTCAATTATAGGAAAATATAGGAGAAAACCATCAATTATAGGAAAATATAGAGAGAAAACCATCAATTATAGGAAAATATAGGGTAAAAACCGCAATTATAGGAAAATATAGGATAAAAACCTTCAACTATAGGAAAATATAAAGGGACAATGAATACCTTTTTCTTTGGGAATATTAGAGATTGGGAATTCTTCATCATCCTTGACAATTTTGTACTTCATTTGGTAAATCTGACAACTGCCACCAATGCCAGCGGCTATGACGAAATGTTTGCCATTGTGAATGACAGAACAATTCATGATGACGTGCTTCCCTGTGTCGTAATGCGTTACCGACTGCGCTCGACAAAACGATCCATCATGAACTAATTCGTAAATTTCCTGCAATTTAATAAAGAAAAAAACACGATTGTAATCTCACTTCACTATCCCTTTAAAGGGAGGGTGAAGTGGAAAATAAAGTGATTTCATACCGATTCTTCTACTAATTATAAGACCAGTCTGTATAGTCAAACATTCAGGAAAAACTTCCGAGTGATTTTAAAATTCAAATTAGGTTCAGATTTTAAGGATAATTTTAAAGAAGGACCTCTGACCAATCGCGTAACGCCCTGCCTTTTTGTTAACAAAATTCTTGTGGCACGTTCCATGTCTCGCGCCACGATTATCACGATGCGCGCCTAATTTTATCAAATCTCGTGATAAATTTCATTCAACACGGAACGTGCCACGAGAATTTTGTTAATAAAAAGGCAGGGCGTTACACGATTGGTCGGAGGTCCTTATTTCAAATTATCCCTAAAATCTGAACCTAACTTGAATTTTAAAATCTTTCGGAGACTGTATTTCATGAATGTCTCATCATGGATAAAGAATGCGCGTGAGGAAATTTCTTTTCACGCTATAGGATCGGCAACTCCCTATCTCGAACGACAGCTTATTCTGTATATACTCTGTTACAACATCGGTTGTCAGCACGCGCAAAGCTAGGTCTCTATGTAACCTAGCTTTGTACGTGCTGTCAAGAGACCAAAAACTTCAGGATCTTCAGGATTTAAAATATCCGCGAGTTTTTTGGCTCGAGTGCACGGACCTCTAGGCCTTAGTTTCAAATACGTGTAGTAGGCTGTAGGCAATTTCACACGTATTTGAAACTAAGGCCTAGACCATGCACTCAAGCTAAAAAAACTCGCGGATATTTTAAATCCTGAAGTTTTTTGTCTCTTGTCAGCACGCGCAAGGGTAGATTACATAGAGACGTGGCTTTGCGCGTTCTGACAACCGATATTGTAACAGAGTATATACAGAATAAGCTGTCGTTCGAGATATGGAGTTGCCTATCCTATAGCGTGAAAACAAATTTCCTCACGCGCATTCTTTATCCATGGTTTCATTATGAAGACTGGTCATATAATTAGTAGAATCGATAAAAATTCGCTTGATTTTCCACTTCACTATCCCTTTAAAGGGAGGGTGAAATGGAGATACAAGTGATTGATTCTTCTAGTCCCAAGTATAAGCAAAGTATAAAGACATAAAAATCAAAAGTACACTTCCCTAGCTGCCTTTGTTTAACTGTAGACAACATGTAGGCCATTGGTTGGAAATTTGGCATTTTAGTAAACAGGATTTTGAGATTTTGACAGTTTAACTAGGATTTTGACAGTTTAACTTGGATTCTGACCTCCAAGCGTTTTCAATATTTTGACATTTAAACTGAGATTTTGAAGATTTCAAGATTTTGGACGAGGCTTAGATATTTAGAGGGAGATTTTGAATATTTAAATATTTTCAATGAGATGTCAAGATATATAATAACATTTTGATATTTAGAGGGAGATTTTGAGGATTTAAATGAGACTTTGAATATTTGGAGGATTTAAATGAGATTTTGAATATTTGAAGATTTTCAATGAGATTTTGAATATAGAAAGATTTTCGGTGAGATTTTGAATATATAAAGGTTTTCAATGACAATTTGATATTTAGAGGGAGATTTAGAAGATTTCAAGATATTTAATGAGATTTTGATTTTTAGATTTTGAAGATTTCAAGATTTTCAAAGAGATTTTGATTTTTAGATTTTGAAGATTTCAAGATTTTCAAAGAGATTTTGATTTTTAGATTTTGAAGATTTGAAGATTTTCAAAGAGATTTTGATTTTTAGAGGGAGATTTTCAAAGAGATTTGATTTTTAGAGGGAGATTTTCATATTTAGAGGGAGATTTTGAAGATTTCACAATTTTCAATGATATTTTGATTTTTAGAGTAAGATTTTCATATTTAGAGGGGGATTTTGAAGATTTCAAGATTTTCAAAGAGAGCTTGATTTTTAGAGGAAGATTTTAAATATTTCGAGATTTTCAATAATATTCTGATATTTAGAGGGAGATTTTAAAGGTTTCGAGATTTCTAATGAGATTTCAAGATTTAAGTTTTTGATATTTAAAGGGAGATTTTAAAGATTTCAAGATTTTCAAAGATATTTTGATTTTTAGAGGGAGATTTTAAAGATTTCAAGATTTTCAAAGATATTTTGATTTTTAGAGGAGGATTTTAAATATTTCGAGATTTTCAATAATATTCTGATATTTAGAGGGAGATTTTAAAGATTTCGAGATTTCTAATGAGATTTCAAGATTTTCAAGAAGTTTTTGATATTTAAAGGGAGATTTTAAAGATTTCAAGATTTTTAATGAGATTGCAAGATTCTCAATGAGATTCTGATATGAAGAGGGAGTTTTTGAAGATTTCAAGGTTTTGATGCTTAGAGGTAGGTTTTGAAGATTTCAAGATTTTCAAAGAGAGTTTGATATTTTGAGAGAGATTTTGATATTTAGAGGGAGATTTTGTATATTTTCAAGAGATTTCCAGATTTACTATTCCAATTCCGAGGTTCAAATGGTATTTGAAATTATGAAGTTATGATATTTTAGGCCAAGATTTTGGTATTTCTAGACTTTAAGGTTGAGATTTCAGTTTTTAGATTTTAAGGTTGAGATTTAAGGTTTTTAAATTTAAAGCGAGATATCAGTATTTTAAATTTTGAAGCGAGGTATCAGAGATTTTCAATTATGAACTGAGGTATCAGGATTTTAAATTTTGAAGCCAGTTTTTCAGATTTTGAGATTTTAGAGAGAGATTTCAAATGAACTGAACACAATTTTGACAAACCCCTTTATTCTAAATCTTTAAATGATTTAAAAACGAAGCGATCTACTTACTATAATATTTTTGATGCCAGTATTTGCGGGTCCACCTCCTCCAGCAACCAAAAAATGTCTCTCCGATATTGCTTGAACCGAGTACGGAGGAAAGTTAACTCGTGCTAACAGTTGGCCATTTCTTCTTGATGGCATTATTCCCAAATTAATCTCTAATTAATATAGAATTATGATTACGTTAATTAAATTAAACAGTTTAATTAATTAATATGGAAAATAAATTGTAATCAAAACATTATGGATGGGGAGAAACAGATTGAACATCTTAAGCCTTGGTCTCAAATTTATAATACCCAAGTGTGACCCAAGGTAAAGAACGTTATAAACTATAATAATAATTAGATTTTGATACTTACGTTACTAATTTCCTTATCTTGTAAATAAAATTTCACAAATAACATTAAATTTCCAAAAATTACACATCAATAAAGTCCAAGATTGAAATTAAAGCAATAAGACACGTCAGCTACCGGTAGCAGACGATACATACGAGTCAAAAAGTTTTTAATTTTTTTAGACTGGCAGTCAGGGTGGGAAATAAGGATTTTTTAAAAACTGGACATTGGGCCAGCAACCCCCCTGGCCTGGAACAAATAAACTGGTCCATGACCATTGACCAGGGTGCGTCGTCTGCTAAATTTAGAAGTGGATAATTAAAATAGTTGAAATAATGTCTGGACTCTGGTTACCCTTGAATTTTCTTAGTGGTCCCGTGGACCATTGATCCCCTCCGATTTAATTAATAAACTGGTCCAGGCAATATTTAAACTGGTCATTTGCCCTGTGCCACCGCCTTATTTCCCACTTTGCTGGCAGTCCCGTGGGCTGTGCGTGCTGCGTGGACTCGTCAATATTTCCCTAAGCCATAGCCCACTCGATCCACGCTCTCGAACTTTGCACAGGGCTGAAAATAATAAATATTATGATGTGACATCTCAATAGTCAAACCATCAAAACTACGGAAAAAATATTGGCCAATATGTCCAGTGACCCCCTTCGTTTATAGAATAATTATGCGACTTTTTAAAATTTTATTGGAAATGTCCAGTGTCCTGTGCTTATTTCTGGCCCTGATCAAAAGTTCAACACTCGTTTCTTTTTCATTGGGGCTGGCAGTCCAGTGGAGCAGTTTATTATTTCGGACATTAGGGGGGGTCACTGGTCCCATCTCCCAAGGACTAGTTTAAGTCATAGCCCACTCGATCCGCGCTCATGAACTCAGCCTAACAGCCTGGGAAATAAAGCGGTGGCACAGGGCTAATGACCAGTTCAAGATTGACTGGCCCAGTTTAAAAATGAAATCGACGGGGGGTTCGGAGGCCACTGGAATACTCAGAATATTCAAGGATTTTTCAAAAATATTCTTGATTCTTGAATATTTGGAACTTGGCGTTTTCAAGTACAAATTAGTAAACAGAGTCCAGATACTCACTCAAATATTTTAATTATCCACTGCTTTAGCTTAGCAGACAGCGTGCCCTGGTCAATCGTCATGGACCAGTTTATTTATTCTAGGCTAGGAGGGTCACTGGCCCAATATCCAGTTAAAAAATGCTGCGGAACATAAGCTGCCGTCAAAGCACAGCCCCTATGATCGAGTGGTCTAGGCTAGGATATTGTATCCAGCATGGGAAATAAGGCGGTGGCACAGGGCAAATGACCAGTTTCAAAATGAAATCGGAGGGGGTCTTATAGGACATGGGTCCAGTGACTTCCCCCCCCCCCGCATATTTGACTGGAAAATTTATTGGACATTGTCCACTGGCGTGTACATAAATAGTGTCGCATCTTCATAGTCAAGCTATCAAAAACTTCGGAAAATTTGTTGGTCAAAATGTCCAGTGAGTGCCCCCTTAGTTTTTAAAAAATTATGGGACATTTTAAAATTTTATTGGACAATTTCCAGTGTCCTGTGCATATTTCCGGCCCTGAGCACGGTGTGATAATTACCCATCCAGCGTGGGAAAGGCGGTGGCACAGGGCAAATGACCAGTTTAAAAATGAAATCGGAGGGGGGGTCAGTGGTCCACAGGACCACTAAGAAAATTCAAGGGTAGCCAGAGTCCAAACATTAGCTAATATATTTTAATCATGCACTTCTTCAATTTAGCAGACGACGCGCCCTGGTCAGTGGTCATGGACCAGTTTATTTATTCCAGGCCAGAGGGTTCGCTGGCCCAATGTCCAGTTTAAAAAAATCCTTATTTCCCACCCTGTACCCAGAATTATGAAAGAAATTGTTCCAATTTTTTAATGCATTTATGTACAATTTCTACAAATAATTTGACAAATTTTTTTTAAATTTAAAATAAATTAAGATTAGGAGTTTGGTACATTTCGTAGGCAAATTCCTCCTTATGATTTGGGTCAAAATGAACGCCAATATAATCGATTTCTAACTGAAAGGGACCCTTAACGGCTGAACACGTGATCCCCACACTGCTCACCATGTGCAAAGGAATTGGCATTTGCTTATCCTGAATGTTGCCTTTACTTGACAAGAAAAACTTTGAAAATGGAATCTAAAATAAAAATGGGGAAAAATTATTACTTCATTATAGCGAGTCTGGGATGTGGTTTAGTTCAAACCTCCAAAACCAGTTTGGACTAGTTTTGAAATTCAAGAAGTGGGGGTTACTGGTCTTCGGGACCAGTTTATTAATTGTAAATCAATACGAGAACAAAGGCGGGAACCAGTTCGGAAACCAGTTTATTAATTGCTTGGACTAGTTTTTAAATTCAAGAAGTGGGGGTTACTGGTCCTCGGGACCAGTTTATTAATTGCAAATCAATACGAGAACAAAGGCGGGGACCAGTTCGGAAACCAGTTTATTAATTGCTTGGACAAGTTTTTAAATTCAATTAGTGGGGGTTACTGGTCCTCGGGACCAGTTTATTAATTGCAAATCAATAGAACAAAGTCGGGACCAGTTTATTATTTCGGACACTGGTCCCAAGGACTAGTTTTGAAATATTCTTATTTCCCAGACTGGTTTAAACTATTGCCAATAGTATAAGTTTATAAGTGATATTTTCCGTTCCATAAGCATGACACTATCTATACAAGTTCGTAATGCTACTGAGAGACTTACAGCTCGAGATAACTAGTTCTAGCAGAACGACGGAAGCGAGTCAATTAGGCTTGTTCCTACCCATAGCGGCGACTCTGAGAACTACTGTAATCGGCAAGCCAGCCAGATGTCGCGAAAAATCTGATGACGTCACTGACGGGCACTCTCGGAGTCTGACCAAAAATTAGCCCACTTTATTGTATTTAAAGTAGCACACCAAGGCTTAGCGAGTAAAGTGAATTGGATATCGTCGACAAAGAAGTTTGGAGCCCAATTTAGCACTATTTCATTATTTAATTCAAACAATGACCCTGAAATTAACTTCAATGAGCTATAAAGCGGGCTAATTTTTGGTCACACCCCGAGAGTGCCCGTCAGTGACGTCACCAGATTTTTAGCACATCTGGTTGGCTTGCCGATTACAGTAGTTCTCAGAGTCGCCGCTATGGGTAGGTGGCGCTGCTCAGGAATAAGGCTAATTTAATTCCATGGAACTAACTAACGCTAGGGACGGTCCGCACCGATAGAACTTAAATTAGTCTCTCTGAAAAACATTCGTTGATAAGCCCTCCCGCTTTTAACTCCCCCTACTGAAATTTGGTGATTCAAAACGGAATTGGGCTAGATTCTTAACGCCACCTATAATTTAGTTTTCGTACTAATATACGGGATCTGCTGTAAAAGTCGTCTGCTATGTTAGGCGTAGTGTACCCTTTGTGTAAATTGTGATACTATGGAACTAATTAACGCTTAGAAATTAATTTTATCCCTAACCTTGAAACATAATTATTTACGGAACTAAGTATTTAACATTTTATAGGTAGTACCGTTGTTTTTAAATAATCATAAATATGGCGAGACCTAAGAACATTTGTGTGTATAGTGGTTATAGAAGTGACAATCACCAAGCGCATAAACAGTACATGAAAGATGTAGAGTTTATCGCTTTTCCTAAACCGAAGCGTAATTATGAAATAGCAGACTGCTTTTAAGGCTTTTTGCTACCCCCCCCCCCCCTTTTAAAAATTGAATCACTTTTCCGGTTCGCACCAAATGCTCGCTAGGGTGCGATATTCACCCTTGTGGACCGTCCCTAGCGTTAGTTAGTTCCATGTACGAACTTATGGTGTGTAGAAGATTAGCCTGAGGGGTGAGATGTTTTGCATTTTAGTGTACGGGATTTTAAGATTTCAGGTTTTGACTGAGATTTTAAAATTTTCAAGGAGATTTCGAGATTTTTTAATGAGATTTTGTAGTTTTGCACGATATTTCTAAATTTAGTATTGCACTTTCGAAGTTCAAAGGGTATTTCGAGATTTTGATATTATGGAATTTTAGGCTGAGATTTCTGGATTTTAGTGTTGAATTTTTAGTGTAAAATTTCGCGATTTTTGTATTTATAAGTGAGATTTCGTGATTTTTATTTTTTAAGTGAGGATAAGTGATTTATGTACTTTTAAGTGAGGTTAAGTGATATATGTACCTTTAGGTGAGATTTCGTGATTTTTATTTTTTAAGTGAGGATAGTGATTTATGAACTTTTAAGTGAGATTCCTTATTTTTGGATTTATAAGTGAGATTTCGTGATTTTTGTATTTTGAAGTGTTAATTCGTGATTTTTGTATTTTTTTAGGTTAGACTTAGTGATTTTTAGACTTTGAAGTGTGATTTCGTTATTTTTGTATTTTTTAAGTGAGATTTCGTGATTTTTGGATTTTAAAGTGAGATTTCTGGATGTTGAAGTGAGA
The DNA here is from genome assembly GCA_019434445.1 of Phalangium opilio. NCBI lineage: Eukaryota > Metazoa > Arthropoda > Arachnida > Opiliones > Phalangiidae > Phalangium > Phalangium opilio. The sequence continues at coordinate 433,329 of JAEQBA010000652.1, forward strand.
TTTTTGGATTTTGAAGTGAGATTCCTAATTTTTGGATTTATAAGTGAGATTTCGTGATTTTTGTATTTTTTAAATTACATTTTGTGATTTTAGGATTTTGAAGTTTTAATTCGTGATTTTTGTATTTTTTAAGTGAGATTTCGTGATTTTTGGATTTTTTAAGTGAAATTTCGTGACTTTTGGACTTTAAAGTGAAATTTTAGAATTTTAAAGTGAGATTTCTGGATTTGGAAGTGAGATTTTTGGATTTTGAAGTGAGATATTGGGATTTTAAAGCGACAATTTAAGATTTTGAAGTGAGATTTCCGGATTTCGAAGCGAGATATTGGGATTTTAAAGTGAGATATTGGGATTTTAAAGCGACATTTTTAGATTTTGAAGTGAGATTTTGGGATTTTAAAGCGACATTTTTAGATTTTGAAGTGAGATTTTAGGATTTGGAGATTTCACAAAGATTTCAAATGAACAAACACGTGAACTCTCGGATAAACCATCAATCTTAGGGGCGCCATGGGAGCCAAGCTTATTTTCAATAAATAAAATAGTTATTAAGAGTCCAAACCTTGACATTTTGCCAATAAGGGCCTCCCCTGGTGTACAAAATGAAGCTGTACATATCATTCCACGTTAAGTCGAAGGTTCCGGCTGTGGAGATATTGACCATGTAATTGCGACCATCCCCTCTGACCCTCATAGCTAAATGCGTGAAGATTTTCCAGTCCAAGTAAGCGTCCCTCATAAATGACTTCTAACGCCAAAAAATAGTAAAAAGAAAAGAGCTTAATTATCCCTTTAAAGGGCTTTAAAGGGAGGGTGTAGTGATTTTTTAACGATTTTTCTACTAATTATAAGACCAATCTGCATAGTGTGGAACATTCAGGAAATACAGTCTCCGAATGATTTTAATATTACAATTAGTTTTATAGATTTTACGGATAATTTTAAAGAAGGACCTCCGACCAATCGCGTAACGCCCTGCCTTGCTGTTACGCGATTGGTCGGAGGGGGATACTTCAAATTATTCTTAAAATCGGAACATAATTTGAATTTTAAAATCATTCGGAGACTGTATTTCCCGAATGTTTGACTATGCAGACTGTCTTGTAATTAGTAGAAAACTCGATAAAAAAATCACTTGATTTTCCACTTCACCCTCCCTTTAAGAAAGTTAAAGTAGCATGAACGTAACGCAAAATATTAACCCTTGCTCTGTGTGTTGAGATATTACAATAGCCTGATCTGTAGGTGACTCCATCTTTGGGCGTTTGAGTGTCGAGGAAGCCGTGAAAAAGGCCCTTCTTATTTTTGCTCAATTCTAATTGGCAGTTACTGAATCCATCCAAGTTGTCCTTATCGGCTGTCACTTTCCATTTTTTTAAATTATCCTGCACATGAAAACAATCAGATTGTAAATAATTCTGTGTACAGGGTTCATACAACCTTTGGAAAACAAATTTCCCTGAGATTTCCAGGTTTTTCCCCATATACTTCCCTGAGTTTTCCAGGTTTTTCCCGTATATGGAGTATCCTATGGAGCTAATGCTATCGAAGGAGGGAATGGACAAATAGGACTATTACATACTCAAAGGACATCCTTGTATCTCTAGTAGAACCAGAGTTATGAGCCTCCAAAATATAGTGTAATGTTAATCCTATGGAGGGTATGTTCACGAACATTTTGCTTAATTACTCGGCCCCTGTTTGACGCAAATTTCCCTGATTTCCCTGAATTTTACTAAAAATTCTAAATTTCCTTGAGTTTTCCATGAGGTTTTTGTCAACTATTTATTTCCCTGATTTTTTCAGGTTTTCCCTGTTTTCCAGGTATGTATGAACCCTGTGTGTATTAATTTTTTATAATTATTTTTAAAATTGATGTAAAATTGTATGACTATCTCTTTAAAATTTTGTAGTACTACCCCTTTGACTCATCCAAAAATCCCAACACAAATTCGATCTCAACCTTTAAAATTCGAGAAGTGGGGGTTACTGGTCCGCGGGACCAGTTTATTAATTGCAAATCTCTAGGAGAACAAAGGCGGGGACCAGTCCTGAGACAAGTTTACTTTTCGGACACTAGGGGCGGGGGTTACAGGTCCCAAGGACTAGTTTAAAAATTTACTCTTCTTACACAGACTAGACCAGCGTGGGAAATAAGGCGGTGCATGGCACTTGGCGAATGACCAGTTTAAAAATTGCCTGGTCCACTAATTAAATCGGGGGGGGGGGGGTCAGTGGTCCACGGGACTAATATGAAAATTCAAGGGTAACCAAAGTTCACACATTAAAACTTTTATATATTAATTATCCACTTCTTTAGTTTGGCAGACGACGTGCCCTGGTCAATCAATGGTCAAGGACAGTCTGGGAAATAGTACACTTCCTCTGGTACAAAAAAAAATTTATTAATTGCTTGGACTAGTTTTCTAATTCAAGAAGTGGGGGTTACTGGTCCTCAGGACCAGTTTATTAATTGCAAATCTATAGGAGAACAAAGGCTGGGACCAGTCCGGAGACCAGTTAATTATTTCGGGGACTAGGGGGGTCACTGGTCCCAAGGACTAGTTTAAAAAATATCCTTATTTCCCAGACTGGTCATGGACCCGTTTATTTATTCCAGGCCAGGAGGGGTCGCTGGCGGCCTAATGACGCATAATTTTTAACTTTTGTACAGTGAAGCAGACGACGCTTCATACCCGGATCTCTAACAGAACCAGAGATACAAGCCTCCAAAATTGAGTGTAATGTTAATCCTATGGAGGGAACATTTTGCTTTATTACTAGGCCCCTCTTTGACGCAACCCCGAGTTTTTAATATCGATGGATGAGGAACAAAAAGGATCATAATGTACTTAACGGACATCCCTGTATCTCTAATAGAACCAGAGTTTTGAGCCTCCAAAGTTGAGTGTAATGTTAATCCTATGGAGGGAATATTTTCCCTTAATTTCTCGGCTCCTGTTAGACGCAACCCCAAGTTTTTAGTATCGTTGGAAAGGGGACATATGGTGCTATAACATACTCAGAGGACATCCCTGCATCTCTAGTAGAACCAGAGTTATGAGCCTCCAAAGTTGAGTGTAATGTTAATCCTATGGAGGGAATATTTTCCCTTAATTTCTCGGCTCCTGTTAGACGCAACCCCAAGTTTTTAGTATCGTTGGAAAGGGGACAAATAGTGCTATAACATACTCAGAGGACATCCCTGTATCTCTAGTAGAACCAGAGTTATGAGCCTCCAAAGTTGAGTGTAACATTAATCCCACACGTGTCTAAGCTTAGCATGGTGGTCGGCACTGAACGTTCTGTTCTCAGAACCATAATATAGAGTGCTATCAGTTGTGACGTCAGATCCAAGGTTAAACGTCACGACTCAGCCTTTAGCAATGGGCGGCCATGACAGTTACCGTTTTTTCTTTATGGGAAAACAGCATGGGTGACGTCACACCGGCGCTTCTGACAGCACTCTATACACAGGGGCATTTTTAACTAATATATAGCGCTACAATATTAGATAAACCATCCCCATTTTACGATATTTTTTAGACCCGGGTCCTGGTTTAACCAATGGGTTGTTTGAAATTCGAGCAAATTTCAAAATTATAGGATTTTGTAGGATTTTTGCAAAAAATATAGAATTTTATAAAGACAGTTTTAAAAATATTGGATTTTATAGGAATTATAAGACCTCTGGGGGTCCTGTTATTGGTTTAAACCAATAGAGCTATTTCAGTTGGGGAAAAATTTCGTCTGCTACGAAAATTGGGCCTGCCTTTGAGTGTAGAGGGCGGCCATTTTGTGAGGGTTTCTCTATGGGCAAATAGCATTGGTGACGTAGCCATTACCCCCTCTGAAATAGCTCTATTGCTCTGATTGTATTGGGAAATGCAGAAATGGAATCAGTTCAACGCTAGTTTCAATTTCTAAGATTGAAAGCTCTAACTTCTGACAAGAATTCAGAGTTTGGGACTGCCACAAAACCCTCAGCCTTCGCCCTTTTTCTACCCCATTTTTCCCTGACCTTTATAATTCCCTGACTGCTCCAGGATTTCCCTAACCTATGGCAACTCTATGTAATGTTAAAACTTCCATAGGCAGACTCTCAAGTTGCCCACAATCCCTATCCCCAAGGGAGGGACAAGAGCATATATACCTTTGAGTTAAAATTCCATATAATGTCAGTATCACCAGGCATGTAAATCTTGGGATCATGATGCAAGGCCTCATCAATTTCTTGGGACAGTAATTTAAACTCGCCTTTCATTAATCCCAGTCCATCAGATACTTGTTTCAAATAGGGACGTGGGTCCTCTTTTTCATACTTTAAATCACCCTTGCGGTAAGGCTCCCAAAAACAGCGAACACTTTCAAATTTTCTAACTTTAATTAACTGTTTAGACTTAATTAGAATTGGTCTCAACATTTGATATTTTAAATATATTTCACTTTTATTCGAGTTTCTTTTGCGTTATATGTACGCCTGCCCTCCTTTGAAAAGCTCATCGTCTGCTATTCTCAACCCATGTGACCTTACTCATGGCAAACTGGACCACGCTGGCTCCACGCCGCGCCAGTCTTGGAAATAAGAATATTATTTAAATTAATATTGACACCAGTGACTCCCTATTGTGACGTGTCCGAAATAATAAACTGGTCTCTGGACTTTGTTCTCGTATAGATTTGCAATTAATAAACTGGTTCCGAGGACCAGTAACCCCCACTTTTTGAATTTAAAAACTAGTTCAAGCAATTAATAAACTCGATTTGGACCACTGGAAGCGTGCTGTGTGCCATTTCCCAGGGTGGGAAATAAAGAATTTTTTATAACTGCTCATTAGGCCAGCGAACACTCAGGCCTGGAATAAATAAACTGGTCCATGTACATTGACCAGGGCACGTCGTCTGTTAAACTAAAGAAGTAGATAATTAAAATATTAGAGTTTTAATGTCTGGACTCTGGTTACCCCTGAACTTTCATAGTAGTCCCGTACGTGGACCACTGACCTCCTCCGATTTAATTATTGGGCCTGGCAATTTTTAAACTGGTCATTCGCCAAGTGCCACCGCCTTAGTTTCCCACGCTGGTCCAGTCTGGGAAATAAGAACATATTTTTAACTAGTCCTTAGGGCTTGGGTCCAGTTAGAGTGGGATATAGACCCTTGAAGGAGAGAGGAATGGAGTGGAAACGCCCATACTTATAGCGTTGCCTGTGTACTCCCACCTACGGCACCGTAGTCCTCCCAGCATCCTCAGCGGTTAGGTAGGGTCGTACTGGACGAAATTGTAAAGGGCGCTCCCTCTATCTTAAAAATAGAAGTTTGAGTTGCTGTGCAGATAGGTTTGGGATAGAATCAATGTTTTTCCGACTAGTACAAGATGAGGGCAGTTTTAGGTAAAAAAATTTGCCTAAAATTATGTGTGCCAAAAAAAAATCGAATTAAAACGTTTAAAATTAAGAAAAGTACGTTAGATATTTTGAAATTCAAACTAGTCGCGAAATACCGCCCAACTTGTTTTTCACACAGTGACGTTGCTAAAATGTCTCTTGATTCATTGGTTGTTTGGAAATAGGAGAATGTAGGGGAATTCAAGTTGAGGATAGTAGGTTTTTTTTTCCGTCGTCTGCTACAGGAGCCAAATAGAAAATGTCATCGTCGACGTCGAGTGGTAGCTCGGAATCCGAAATATCAGTATTCTGTAGTAGAATCCGATAGTTTAGACTCGGTTGAATCTTTCGAAATTCGTGAGTCAAGTGAGGAAAATTCAAATTCGGATAATGATGGTCAGGAAGAATTTGGTATTCAACCTTATCAATTTAAGCCTTTGCTTCCGGGAGAGCCTGCTGTCGCTGTGGGAGGCGAAAACTTGCCTACGATGGAAGTTGATCACCCCAGACTTCATAACACTGACTGGTAATTAATTTCAATTTACATTTTAAGTAAATTGATTAGTAAGATTCAATATTGCTAGGTTTTTGTGGGTGTTATTGTACAGTTTCGGCATGTTGAACAGTTCAGTTTTGATACAGTTCCCTTTTTTTTAGGTGCAACTGTGGTTTTTGTTTCGTCATGCCATTAGTAGAAGAGTTTTTGCTGCAGGGATGAGCCTCCAAATGAAAGACTAATTAACGAAATTGGGCCCTTAAATTGCATCATAGAAACTGACACGTTCAATGATATAATGAGAACAAATATCTTGAATATCCTATTTGATGAATTTAGAGAAAATAATTTTGTGTCAGTTGAACATGAGATTAATCCGTAAGTTCTCCCCCCCCCCCCCGAAAAGTTGATAAACAAAACTTCTATCTTATTAAATCATGAGTGTGGAAGTTAGAATCTATATCTATATAAATCAAAGTCCTAACCAACTGACAGACTGACTGACTGATAATCAACGCTCAGCCCAAACCGCTTGCCCTAGAAGGCTGAAAATTTGCAGGAACGTTACTCATAAGTAGTAGGCGCGTACTAAGAAAGATTTTTCCAATCCGCCGCCATCTTAAAAAATGGCAACCAGAAATGTAAAAAATCTTCTCTATGCAACAAAGTTCGCGCGTTTCAACCGATTTCACAGATATTTAGTACACTGGTTTCCCTTAACCTATAGACGGGCTGAATGATCTTTCGTGTTCGATTTGTTGCCATCTTTTTAAATGGCGGCCAAAAACTTAAAAACCCTTCTTTATGGAATAATGTCCGCATGGAAAGTAATAAAAATGCATCACGACGGGCTGACGGGCAACGCCGAGTGCCTTCGCTCCTAGGGTGCAACAAAAATATCAGTCATCAGTAAAATCTACCCATTCTTTATAAGATTTTGATGGAAGTTCTTATTACACGCGAGCGACGCTAGTGATATATAAGCGGAATAAAATTTAATTCTAATCATTTTCCTTTTGTGTTATAGGACCTATAGATACTTAATTTATCGCTTGTATATACGTTGGATATACAAAGGCGCCCAATCCCGAGTTGCGTGGTAAATAGAATAAGGAGAGAATATCCATCAGATATATATCAAGGCTATACTGAACCTGGTCCAGTTTAAGAAAATAATGGACTATATAGTATTTTTTGTAAACACCAGCTTTTATTAAAACAATATAAAACCAATTTTTATGCAATATTTATTTTGATGAAAAAAGGGATTATCAATGGAAAAAGTGGCGTGCTACTTTCAAAGCTTCAATTGCTTCTTTTTCTGGGTGAACATACTGGCCTTGGTACTGGAACTTGATTAGCTTGGGTTTCATTCAAAGCTTCTTCATACATATTGTTACTTTTCTCGATTAGCTTCTCAAACAATTTCTCTACATAATCTAAAAAGCAGTTGGGGAACGCAAATTTTATATAAGACTCGGCGGTAACAGACCCTCTCGGACAAATAAAAATCCTAAATATTTCATGAAAGATTAAGAGAAATTCCTTAACTACTTTACCATAGGTTGAAGCTTCCATTATCGGTTTTACTGAATATTCCCCTTTTTTTGCCTTTGGAAAATATATATTCCACCGCTGCTTTCCGTCTTTTGTAGTGGCTTGAATTTTGTTTGAATTTTCATTACAGTGAAGGGCTGCTACTAACATTCTTTGAGAAAGGTTAACCGATTTTAGCAGAAGTTGATGACTTCTTACCCTGGGAAGTATTGGACACTAAGGCTTTATATAGTATCCATCCCTGTAAGTCAAAATCGCCTGTGGCAATCGTAAAAGAGGGTCGAAAGTTTCCTCCCCACTAGGAAAACTATCTAATCTACTGAAAAAAATCCCACGTCGAGAGGCTGTGGCACTCAAACTGTGGGGCGTGTTCAAAACTTCTTGTTGAAAAGCCGTCTGGCTAGGACTCTATGAAAATTCATTACAATCCGTGGACCTAGGACCCCACACTAGTTTGACCGGAGTTTCTAGCAGTCTATTAAAACAGCTGTTCTTGTCACCGTTTCTGATTCGCTACCTCAAACCACAGGACACACCTTAAAGTTTCGTTTCTTGCCCGCTGCTGGCGCGCAAATCAGCCTGCCAGCTCAAAATGAGAAAAGCGCCGTAGGTGGCGCGGTGATCGGACCTAATAAGAAGTTGGCTAACAGAGATGTTCTGGATATGGTTAGAGTCCAATACTTCAAAGGATAAGAAGTCATAAACTTCTGATTTTAGTTAAAACTAAGCCAAGGTTACATGACTACTATGGAAAATTATAAAAACCTGGCTTCCATTCCAAGATATGAATAATGGGTGTTTTAGGTGCAAAATGAATTAAAACCGAATTTTAAGCTTCAACGCTTGATGTTTGGGTGTCTGGGGATATTTGCGTAATATCTTTTTCAAAGAGTTGAATAATTTTTTTAAATTTTTCAAATACAGGGGTTCCTACAAATTTGAAATTAATTTATTAATTTTGGTAAAGGTTTTAAAGGCTTGTCCAAATAATATTACCAGGAAGAAGAAAATTCCTTTTTTTTTTTCATCCAATGCAAGATCACCATGAGTACATTTTGTAAAGAGTTTACCATGACCATGATGAATATTAGCTACGTGTCTTAGTACTGACATGAATTTGGCCTGGATTAGTTTTGGTTTCCCTTTACTCGAAGTAGCGCTCCAATACATGTGATTTTGAACGCTTTTGTTCCATTGATCCAAAACTTCGAAACCATTTGTGGCTGCGGCATGAATTTTTTTCTTCAAAGCTAAGACATATTGGAATATGGTTCTAGTTTATCAAGTGTACATACATAATTCGCGAATGAACTCATTATTACATTTGACCATATGCCAACAATCAAATAAGTGGCTTATTTTGGGATGGAATTTTTTTAAATAGGAACGTATTTGCACGTGTCGATCAGTGACAATTGATGCAATTTTTAGTCGTGAGTCCAATAGAAATTTTAGTCCCCGTTTCAAACCTTCAAGTTCCATAGCTACACTATTTTTGACTTCAGTACTCTATTATTTATAAAAATTACAGAAATGGTTATACGCGATGTACGAGGTTTCCTCCCATTTCTTAAATGTTAGTAGTTTCTGGTAAGCGCCATCTAGTGAGCGAATTCTGTACTTTGATTTTATTCCGTATTTTAAAAATGGCCGCGGACAACAACAATCTTTATGACACAGAGTTAACCCTTTGTCAAGTCCCGAATGAAGTTTGCAAACTTGCGATCTCCACTCCCTTAAATGCCTATCACTACTTTTACAGCCAAGAACGGAACATGTTCTACCCAAACTTGCCATTTTTATTTTCAAAACTTACTAATTACCAATGAGAATTAAAAAATATGTTCAAATCACCGGATTCACCGTGCCGATGGATTTCAGACAATGGTTTTGAACTTCCTGCTTTTGAACGCTAGATGGCTTTAAACACCGACGTTTAAAGAGACAAAAATACCGAATTTTACGCTTTACTTCGACGTTAGATGGCGGTAGCAAAAACTACTAAGAGGCAATGGCAGCCCCCCTGGAATTTGCCTGGTAAACGACGTATATGATGAAGAAGACAAAATAGCCCCTGGGCCCTGAAACATCTACTTACTTGTACAAGAACCAAATGAACTATTTTCTTAATTTGGCTTTCGAAAAAGACGTATGTGCCATATTTTGCACTGAACCCAGGTGAATCCGATCTTGCATCGCCTACTAGCTTCAGCTTTTTCATTTTTAAAGATTGCAAAATTGAGGTTTGCTCCTCATTCCAAACCTAAAGAAATTATTTTCAATATATTTTTTTAAATCTCTAAAAAAATTCTTTATCTTACTTCTCTAATAGACTGGATTAGATAACACCTCTGAATTCGAAAAAATGTTGCCCTACTAATGCTCTGTATACGAGCAAAAGTTAACATTCGTAGTGCCTGAGTAGGGTTCTGACCCGAAAACAATATGGAAGCGGCAATAATGATATTTCCAAGAGGTTTCTGTCCTAACATTGGTTGACTTTTCCAAATATTGCTATGGCCTCTTTCACAGGTAGCTTTTACCGTAACCATTGATTCAAAGGTGGTAGTGGTAACAGTGCAGGGCAACAAGCATTGGAAACAGAAATGAAATAGCTGTAAAAGGGCACTCTCGAAAACTAAAAACTTTTTCTCTTTCATGGCATCTTTAGATTCCAAATTGAATGTTCGAGCCCTAAAATAAAACATTTTTTCTACTACTTGCCAATTTTTGAGACATCAAATAGTTTAAGAAACGCACCCCTTCATATCCTCTTCTGGTAACTCCGATGGCGTGTAGCTTACATCCAAAGGATTATGGTAATGCACTTCATCATCTTCTTCTTCCAGAAAGATCTTTGCCTCTTGACTAGCAGTCATTTCAAAATCTTGTTCAGATGTTTTACAATACGGGAAATCTGTTTGACAACCTTTACTTTCAACATTGGGCTTAGTTTGGCACTCTAGTAAATATTTATTTTGTTAAAAACCATTAACATGAAACCTACGAGATTACATGGATAAAGAATGCGCGTGAGGAAATTGGTTTTCACTCTACAGGATCGGCAACTCCCTATCTCGAACGACAGCTTATTCTGTATATACTATGTCACAACATCGGTTGTCAGCACGTGTAAAGCTAGGTCTCTATGTAACCTAGCTTTGTACATGCTGTCAAGAGACGAAAAACTCGCGGATATTAAAATCCTGAAGTTTTTTTGGTCTCTTGACAGCACGTACAAGGCTACGTTACATAGAGGCCTAGGTTTGAGCGTGCTGACAACCGATGTTGTAACAGAGTATATACAGAATAAGCTGTCGTTCGAGATAGGGAGTTGCCGATCCTGTAGAGTGAAAACAAATTTCCTCACGCGTATTTAGCCATGCCTACGAGATTACATGGCAAGGTCAAGCTGAAAAATAACTACCAAAGGCGCTGGCTTTTAATTATTTGCGTGGTAAAATCTTACAACTATTATAAAAGAAAATAAAACCTAAAACCCTTTGATAAGTTATTTTTCAGTTTTACCCATGATATATAATACCAAAGTCTTTTGATGTTAAATTTGTTCGAGTTTTTGAATCTCTAACAAAACCCAAAACTTTGAGAGGAATACTTTGCACGTGTTGGCTGCGAGTTGCTATACAAGTGCTCTGTAAGACTTTCCAAGAATTAATTCATGTTCAATAATAATAAATATTCCCTGAATTACAATACCTCAACTGATGTAGTTCTTCGTTTCTTTGGTAAATTCCCATAATTTGAAGGCAAAGTACCTTCCATCACATTTTGCAGTTCAGGCTGCATACCTTCTCTCGTACGTGCAAAAAAAGTTGGTATCGCGTCTTTTTTTAAATCGTTTCTATGACGCGTTGAAGAGCTACACGATGCTTCAAACTGAGCTAAATATTCCGAGCTTTTTTGAAAAGAGTCACTTGTGAAATGCGCGGAGCAAATTTGATGAGACTTTTTGTAAATGTAATTTGGATTATTAATGTTCATTAACCATTGTTCTCTTAACTTTTCGTTACTTGGTAGACTATGAAATGACAGAGATTTGTCCAAGTCTGTATTGGTACAGTCAAAAACAACGCACTTTCTACGACATTTTGGCAAAGGCTTACTTTCCATGATCGATTTTTTTATTCTAAGTGGCCCTAAACTCAAGCTTTAAAGATTTATTTTTCAAATTAAATGTGCTAAACTTTTTACTTAAACGATTTAATTGTTATGAAACTATTTAGCTTCTTTCACGCCTCTCAAAACACGTAAAAGTTAAGGCCAAGTTTATTCGTGATCCAAGAGTAAAATAGTATGAAAACTACTGTTAGTTGTAAAGCTACCATATCTTCAAGTAAGAGGAGCGTATGGAGGGAAGGGTAGATGTTTCAACCGTGTTTTGGCCAAACGACGCAGGAGGGGGTAGTGATCGGAGCAGTCCCAAAAAACAATACTTTTAAAAATAATTAAAAATAGTTAAGTTATTAAAACTAGCAATATATATATATATTTTTGAAAACGTAATTTTAGGTTCTATCTGATTTAAAAATATGAAATCTTTTCATTAGTAGCCAAAACATTGATTCTATCCCTATGAATTCGGCAACATTCAAACGAATTGGTTATTAGAAAACTATTATTCTTTCATTGATAGAACAAGACATTACCATGCAAAGACGGAAGTGCCGGTACTTTCATTTTAAGCCATCATTGCTTGGTCCACTGATAAATTTCCTAACGTTGGGATTACTTGGAAAATATACATTCATTTCTGTGTTTCTGAAACTCGAAATTGGGTATTTACAACCCATTTTTATTTAAGAAATAATAAATTTAAATCCTAAAGACAAACTACTCCCATAATCATACATTTAATATTGCAAACTCATGAACATGAACATATTTACTTTTATTGTTTACAATGTGTATGCTGCGTTTAAAACATGGTGGGAAATATATTTTAAAATCTATATTTTAACACAAATATTCATCTTTTTATTAATATTTGAACTAACATTATCTAAGCATTTTAAATTTCGCGCCAAAGAGTAGATTTTCCCGCAATCTACGTGTTGCTGTTGGAAGTAAAACATCCAGTGGTTACCGCGCATGTCAATGGGCCGGGCTTTACCTTTCCCCACTCGGTCTATATCCCACTCTAGGTCCAGTAACCTCCCTAGTGTCCAAAATATTAAACTGGTCTCCGGACTAGTCCCTACCTTTGTTCTCCTACAGATTTGCAATTAATAAACTGGTTTTGGACCAGAGGAAGTGAGCTATTTCCCAGACTGCTCAGAAAGCCGCTAGTCCTTGGGACCAGTGACCCCCAGCGTCAACAATATGAAACTGTTTTTGGGACCAATGACCCCATCCTTCTCAATTGAGAGGTAAAGTAACAAGCAGCGCCTCTAGCGGATTGAATTGAAAACTTGGCGGGAAATTCGCGAATGGTAGATTGGCAATTTAAAAATGGGGAGCGCTACAATTGTAAAATACGTCGGGTTTTTAGCATTAGAAGGTTTACAAAATTATATAAGGGATCCTACTCTTCGAATAGTCTAAAATCTAATTAAAAATGAACATATTTTTAACGTAAAGAGCTACTTGTAAACCAAACGAAATACCATAGTCACTGGAGAGTGTACAAGGGAAACTTCTGTAACTAAGCAAGTTTATGATATTGCCATCTATGTAAGTGTTCGAATTAAATAAATATGTTTATATTCCGAGTTAATTAAATTAACTAGGAAGTGCTTCCAGACAGACACATTTTTGAGATTAACTGTACTGTATCTGTACATTTAATTTGGGAATATGGATGTTAATTGGCATTAGATAAGAGTCTAAAAAGTTACTTTTTCTCTTTAAGCGCGTTAATCCATTCATTTATTTTAACGCAATGAATTCTAGAATTTCGAAAACGGTTAAAATTTCACCCTTTCTGGGAAATTTCAGTAATAATTCCTACAACTAACTACACAACAAGCCTATGGCTTCATTTAAAGACGCGGTCATTTTCCCGCCAATTTGTTCTTCTAAAATCCGCTAGATGGCGAACGCGGCGCCTCACTCGGCGCGTAGCATAGCCCACTCGATCACGCTATATCTTCTTATGTTTTATCAGGGATGTTTGATATATCGTCGACACTCTATAGGGATCGGCCTCTCTTGACAAAAGGTGGGGTAAAAAAGCGAGCCGTCTCAAAAATCGGACGCCTGGTGTCGGGGAGAAGCGTAACTATATTCATGACGTCAAGTCACGAGAAATTCAAAGGCGGGAAGAAAATGATTTACTGATTGGTTGAAATAAAGAAGCTGCCCCAGCAGAAAGGACACTCGTGCGGGATATGTAAGATAATAAAAATTTAAACAATAGGGGCTAAAAAGGCGAGCATTAGATAAAAAATTCTTTGCTAGACGCCATACCTCTAGTTGTGAACTTGTGAGAGTCTAATAAATATTAACAGTAGAACTCGCAGCAGACAACTCCTTCTAAAGACTTAAGCTATCCACTAGCACCATCGCGCGCCACCATCCTTAACCCACCGCACCAACGCGTGCTTCGGAGGAGGCGGAGTCTATTTATCCTTTTTTGTAGGGCTGTGCGAATCAGGCTTGGAAATTTCTGAACTAGTCCTCCGGACCAGTGACCCCTGTTGTCTTAAATATGAAACTGGTCCCGGGACCAGTGACCCTTCCCCTATTTATTTTTCTACTGGTCCCAGGACTTGTGGTCGTTCTCTCTTCTAAAAAAATCTCTCTCGGCTTAGGGTACGTTCAGTAACGAAAATCTCAAGGAAATCGCTGTTTTCTTGATGTGTGGTTGATGGGCTCGAGACGTCACAGTGACGTAAAAGGCTGTTGAACGGAAAAGTGACATTTTGAAGTTAGCGCTGTTTTAGAAATAGGAGTTGGGGAAACGTCATGCTGGCCCTCAAAACGTTACGAAGCGCAAATGGCCCTTTTTAATTATAAACGAGCTCGCAAATAATGAAATTGTTTAAGAAAATTATGCCTATTTGAATGGTAGAAGTAGTTTTGTAAAGAAAACTAAATTACTGAGTAATACAATTACTGTAGGAATAACATTGTTGGAATTTAATTTTTAAATCCCGCGCCAACTTTTCGTCTGCAAAGTGTTCAACAGTCAAGCGCTACGTCACGCCAACAAAAAAACCATATCGATTAGATGGTTTTTTGATGGGCAAGCGCTGAGCATCATGACGTCAAAACCGGAAACGCGAAAAAGCGTACAGTAGGAAAAATCTCACATCGCTTAGTAAGCGCTGCCATCAAAGAGGGTTACTGAACGTACCCCTTGGGTTGTATACACAACTGGACTCCTGGAGTCGAAATTTATGTTAAAATGAAAATAATTAAAGAGGTCCCCATATAAATTTTTAATCAAAGTAGGAATTAATAAACTAGTCATTGGGACCAGTGACCCTCGCGTTTTGAATAAAAAAAGTGGTCCAAACTATTAATAAACTGGTTTTTGACCTGTAAACCTGTCTTATTTCCTAGCCTGGTGCGAATAGTACTTTTTAAGGTATTCGTCGAATACCAAATAGCAGTGTTTTTGGGAGCCATCTCTCGGCTCGGAATAGGAAAATGACCAAATAATTTGACCAAATAGTGTGAAGTTCAAAAATTCGACCAAATTTAAATTTCTATAAATCTATTCTTAGTGTTCGTACGGGGACCCCGACCTCGACCCCGACCCCGAAAACCGGGGATCCTCGACTTTTTCCCCCGACCCCGACCCCGGTACCTAACATGTAAAATGTAGTCGGGGTTTTTTTCGGGGTTAGATTTTGGTTAGGTTATTTTTAGCAAATTATCTTTTGTCCTGCGCCAAAAACAATCATCTCATTCGTCTCAAATAAGTGCTCCGCTTCTCCTTTATGAAAAAAAAGGGCAAGGGGGTAACTAACAACAAACAAAATACAGTAAAAACAGTCACCAAAATTCCAAAGTTCACCATCCTCCCTCTCGTAGATCGGCGGCCCTCCCCCGTCTTTTGTAATGGCAGTGGTCTTTCGTGGGAATCGTAGCTGCGTAGCTCGGAAAGTCGGAATTTATTGGGCTTTTTTACAGTTCGAATTTGTATATTAATAAAGCTTCTTTCCAAACACCCAGAAATTTAACGATTTTTTTATCATTTTTCCAAAATTTTTCAGCATGCGATGTCTTACCCCGACCCCGACCCCGACTTGTTTTTTTCGGGGATAACCTGCCCCCGACCCCGACCCCGACCCCGATAAAATTTTTACCCCGTACGAACACTATCTATTCTACCAAATTTTAAATTTATAAATAATGGGACACGGAAAGGTACTATTGAACAGCTGAAAACTTATTTTTGAACGAATCAAAGGCTTTATTTTAATCAAAATTAGGTTAGTTGTCAATATATCCCTACTTGTTTTGCAATGTATGACCTCTTCCATGATACTTTATTTTTTATAGGTATACTGTAGTTGATAATAACCATTACCCTTTAAAGCCTTTAATGGTTTATGTCCTTGTCTATGAACTTCTAAAGAAAGACTGAGTGGCTGATTCCAGCTATAGCCTCCTAGATCACGCGACTCGGTGAACGCGGGTAATACTTAACAGTAGCCACGTCAGAATTTTAAGGCTGTGTCTGCCGAGTCGCGTCATCTATGAGGACACGATCCAGCGAACACAATCACAGCGCCCATGGGGATAGGAGCATAACATTTATGTTCCTATAGCTATGACAGCGCCCTCAAATTCACAAAATCAACAGAAAAATTCAAAAACTGGTTGCGAATACCAAATAATTTGGTCAATAGACTGTTAAAAACATTCATTTTTTAGTGGTTTGATTCGCTATAGAATAGTCGGTTTTTCGAAGCTCATTATTTGGTATTCTAGAATTTTGAAAACCATTATTCGATTCGTCGGTGCGAATAGTAAACGTCAAATTTGACCAAATTATTTGGTCCTACCAAATAGTAACGAATAGTCTGCACGGCCCTACTTTTTTGCGGCTTCAGCTAGAGTGCGTTCTGGTGGAGTCACCAAATAAGTGTTTACTTTAAAAAATCCAAATCGCAATGATGGGGATGAAAAGCCCGAACACACGGTATTCCTGTCGCCATGGATTGCCAAAGCTACGCTAGAGAGACCTTGAAAACCGGGACCAATACCTCGTGCGAGGGGGGATTCTCCCCCGCACGAGTAAAAAGGCGCAAATTACGAAAGATTGGCCGCGCAATTTCAACGAGTTATCTCAAAATTGCCTTTTCCAAACCTTTTCACTCTTTTCAACTGAAAACTATTTGTAAATTAAAATATTTTTTTTTAAATGCCTGGAACTTTTTGTTCCGTTCCTAACTGTGGAGCAAAGTAAAATATCCAAGATTATCCCTTTTTAAGTTTCCTAAACAGAAAACTTGTTAAAATTCAACACTAAATGAAAACATTCACCTATTTATACTAAGTTTAATATTAACTACTACTCACTGAAATAACTTGAAATTTCATACAAATAAATAAGCTTCTCGTTGTTTTCGTTCATGTTTTAATTACGAACATAACATAACTCTCTTCATCGTTGTTTTTAAACTTTTATAGGCCTCGCAGAGGGGCAGTACTACTAGCAGACGAATCATAACATAGTTACGATGCTCCCGCAATTCAGATGGCGCTGTCGTCGGCCTCAAAAACTTGCCCCTTTTTTAACATTACGGTCAGGGCCGGAAATAAGAAAAAATTCTTATAGGACATGCGTCCAGTGACCCCCTGTTTGACTTGAAATTTTATAGGACATTGTCCACTGGAGTGTGAAAAATAGTGTTGAATCTTCATAGTCAAGCTATCAAACCTTCTGAAAATTTATTGGTCAAACTGTCCAGTGACCCCCTTATTTTTTAAAAAAATTATGGGACATTTTAAAATTTTATTGGACAATGTCCAGTGTCCTGTGCTTATTTCCGGCCCTGATTACGGGTATAGGAAGAGGCCGATCCCTATAGAGTGTCGATATATCAAACATCCCTGATTTTATGCCGAAAATCAAAAGGGTCAGCTTTTAATATTGCCTTTAATGGGAGGAACATTGTTTTTTCAAATACTGGTTCGAATCTCTTGAAATTTTAGTGAGAGGTACCTATATTGAAGGTTTTAAATTATCGTGCGAAGTTTTGGAAAGAATTGTTAGCTCTTTTCCCAAAAATTCACCTAGTTTGTTAATAATAAAACAAAATAATAATAATATAATAATAATGATTTTATTACGGGAAAACAAAGCAATAACTGCTTATTGTGACGGGCGTCATGGCACACAGCACAAATACAAATAATAAGAATAAGAATAATAAAAAAATTTAAAAAAAAATAGTAAAAAAAAGAAAACGAGAAATAATTATGCAAAAATACTAAAACAAAGCACATTAAATAAAATACACAAAACAAGTAGACTCAAAAAGGTTAGCAACAATCACGAAATTTGTCCAGTCTGGATTTGAACGCAGACACGGACGATTGCTGTTTAACCGCGCTAGGGAGGGTGTTCCAAGAGTTAATCACGCGTTGGGTAAAGAAGACGCGACGAGCCAGGGTGCAACAACGTTCCTTGAATATAGTAGGGGCGCGATGTTAAAGTTGGATTCAGCGGGCAGATTATAGTGGCCATGGATAATCTTGAACGTCTCCACCAACTCGGTGCGGAGACGCTGATCCGACAGCGACAGGAGACCCAGACGCTTCAACCTGGTGGCAAGAACGAAGGGACGGCACAAGTATCGTTGCCTTGCGCTGAACCCTTTCTAGATTTTCAATGTCTTCCACAAGGTGGGGCGACCAGATGCCGGAGCAATAATCGAGGTGAGGGCGAATATACGCACCATAAAGAACACGAAACGATTTGGCAGTAAAATGGGAGAACGAGCGCCGCAACATTTACAAGGCATGCATACCACGGGCATTAGCAGCGCAGCTATGTGTGTCCCCTAATAGGTGACCATCCAGCCTCCAGCATAATATCAAGGTCCCGTACGACTAATCGGGCTTCAATAACGCGACCCCCTAAGCGATACTGAAAGCGTTGGTTATCCAGGCCACAGTGTAGCACCACCGATTTCGTGGGGTTGAAGCCCATTCCATTGATGGAAGCCCAGCGGTTAAGCGAATACACATCCGCTTGGAGGGCCTGACTCTTGAGAGTCCGAAAGCGTTCGCATACCACGCCCCAACTTAGAGTCATCAGCAAAGACTGAGGAACGAGTCCTTAATGACGAGGGGAGATCGACCACAAGAAGCGTGGGGCCAAGGACTGGTCCCTGAGGAACGCCACTTTCCACCATGCACCAAGACGAAAAGACTCCTGTAAGGACGACTCGCTGATGTCGGTTGCACAGGAATGCCCTAATCCAATCAACTAACTCATCGAGCTTGTGAATGAAAAGGTAGTGTGGTACCGTGTCAAACGCCTTACTTAAGTCCAGAAAGATCACGTCGACAGGGTCACCCGCGTCCAGACTCTTCGTCACGTTCTCCAAGGTGACAAACACGTCACGGAAAGGTATTACACTGTACGTGTCTGTGTGTGTGTCACTGCGTTCGAAGTTGGTAAATCGAAGCAAACGAGTTCGCAGAAAGCAATATTAGCTTCTACTCCCTTATCATCGTTAAGGGAAAGATATGTAGGCGACCATCGGCTAGGGTTACGAGAAGCGTTTAGCCTCCTCCCAATGTTAGCTAGGGCTTCCACCAAAGGTTCGCGAGATTGCGGCTCTTCTTATAAACTACTTTGAATCAATCGCCTTATATAAACTAAATCTCCGAAAATTGTTAAAGAGGCATACGCTTGAATTGAAATGTCAACAATAGCAATGATTAAAATGATTTTAGGGACAAGGTTTCTTAAAACGATTTAATTAGAATTGAGGTAAATTAATGACGATTAAAAATCAATTATATTTATCTAAATATTTAAGAAAAACCTCTATTTCGACATGGAGAGGTTAATTTTGGTTTCCCAACTTGTTTATCTCGCGTAAATCTCTCCCCGCCACCAGGTGTCCGATGTTTTCGCACCGCTTTTTGTCAAGACAGGCCAATCCCTAAACTATGTTGCAAATTTGCGAGCTAAAATCACAGCTTGAAAATTGATTATAAAAGAACGACAAAGTTTTGGTGAGTTATCTTAATGTTTTAATACCCCTAATAAATTAAATATAACATGTTTTTCTACTTCATTATTCCTACAAACAGGAGAACATTTACAGTTATATGTATAATTACAAAACAATTAACTAATAGCTTAGTGGCAAGCCCTTTATTTTAACTGAACCTTTATTTAGTCTTCAACTAGTTTTATCAGAAGACCATTAAATTAGCCTACGAAGTAACCGAAAATGAGGTTTGGGACTCCCCTCTCTTGTGTAGCAATACTTTAAGATGAGCGACACATTCGCCACCTCGCGATAACTTTTCTCAAACCTCCGGTTTAGGCGCGACTCGTACGCTAAAATTTGCCCTATTGAAGAGAGAAAGAGCATGAACTGTGAATCTCAAAAGGGACGGGAAAACTCCCGCCTCCCACTGGTCCCTTTAGAGATGCAGCGTTCATGGGCTGAAGAAGCCCCGCCCCGCTCACGTGAAGATATATTTTCAATAGAGGAGCTCAAGATTTCAAACAGGGTTAGGAAAGGGGAAAAACTGAACCCCCATCCATGGAGTAAAAAGAAGTTTTAACCCCAGCATCTTCATAGTCAAATCATCAAAACTACGGGAAATGTATTTGTCAAAATTTCCAGTGACCCCGGGCCCTTAGTTTTTAAAAAAATTATGGGACTTATTAAAATTTTAATGGACAACATGACGTGTCCTGTGCTTATTTCCGGCCCATGTCTTAACTGCGTTGTTGATAACAAGGACTGTAAGCAGACGACAAATAAAAATAAAATAAAAATGTACTTATAGGACATGTGTTCAGTGACGCCCCCTTTGACTGGGACATTGTCCACTGGAGTGCGCAAAAATAGTGTCGCGTCTTCATAGTCAAGCTATCAAAACGTCTGAAAAAGTTACTGGTCAAAATGTCCAGTGACCCCCTTAGTTTTTAAAAAAATTATGGGACATTTTAAAGTTTAATTGGACAATGTCCAGTGTCCTGTGCTTATTTCCGGCCCTATTTTTGACATCCCTACTAAGCCGACGAAAAAAAAAATAAAAATCTACGTAGCTCCAGGATTTAGTGTCGAGAACAATATGAACCGAACCGAACTGAAATTAATTCCAAATACAAGTACTACCAGTGTTGTTCTAAGTGGCACAATTGTGCCTTTTCGGCACATTTTAAGATCTTCAGCACCGAAAGTACATTTGGCCTGTTTAAAGCACATTTTCAAATTTCATTTTTAACATTAGCGTCTATGGGACGAAAATTCCGCCACTAGGTGGCGCCAAAAGCCTTTCGTTGGGGGGGACGGAAATTTTCCTACCCCCAGGGGGGGAAAGGCACATTTTGAAAAAAGCTTCCATTGGATCAGCACATTTTACTATTGGGGAAAGCACCTTTCCAAAAGTCGAAGGAACAACCCTGAGTACTACTAAGGGAAAAACAGGTTACAGGTGAATATTTATATCGGTCTATTATCGATTAACTGTAGATTACGAATTGAACAAAAAATGCTATAGCAAATATGACAAAAAGACTCGGTACAAAAAATCTGCAAAAAATATCTAATTTTTCGGCTGGGTTTGGATTTACGCCGATGTAATTGGCCGGAGCTTTTGTCGAATCCAGTATCGTTTGCCCCAAGAAATATGTCAATTGCTGGATGGGTCCATTCGACTTCGGATACATGATGAGTACGGCGGCTCCTGGTGCGTGACGACGTTCTGATTGATTTGCTGACGGAAGTTGAAAGACCTGGCAACAATTAAATTATGAACAAGTTAAAAATTAATTCGGTATATTCATAAGCCAATAATCTTCTTTAAGTGTCCATCATTAGGACTTTGGCAGACGTCCTCTGCCCCCTACCTTAACATCAGCGCCTACATTTTTATTTCCCTGATAGCGCCGCTAAGCCACGAGCGACCAGTCAGCACAAATAGAAAGGAGGGTAGGAGAGAGCCCAGCTTTCAAAAACGTTTTCAGTCCCGGGGCCCTCTAAGAGCGTGCCGCACATATGCAACCGGCGCAACGGAGAGGGGAAAAATCTGAGGCGTTTATTTGCGTTTAGGCCAGTATTGCGGCCGAGGCTTAGGTCATGGATGAAGGATGCGCTTGATATCTAAGTATATTCGCTCGAATGTTTTTCAACGCCATGTTGACTTTTGGTAACGTGGTGGAACCATATGTTAGGCTTAGGTTATATTGTCATTGTGACGTAGGAAGGCGCCATATTTACAATGTGGCGGGGAAATACGTACGGGAAAATACGTGTGGGACTGGGGAATTATTTGCTTTCGATGGCGCCCTCTTATTGTCTTTGCCAATGCGGGGGTGAAATATATTTGTGTTTAAATATATCTACCAAGCGCCATATTGACTTATTACAACGAGGGGGAAATATTTCTATAGTAAACTTCACCTAAAACTAGAATTGATCATTATTTTGTGGCGCCTTCTAAAGTCAACATGATTAGAGTATAAAGATCCCCCAAAGATTAGAGCATACTTTATTCTGTTCCTGACTTCAGACTTGGATGTTTCTGAGCTATTATCCCGAGCTTTTTCTTAGTAAAATTGTGCAGAGGGTAAGATTTTACTTTCTTTTACAAGTCTTAGGAAGAGAGATTACAAGTTTAATTTTAGATAATATAAATTTTAAGAATGTTTGAATGCAAAGTTTGCAAGCGTCAGTATACTACGAATAAGCTTCTCACGAGGCATCTGCATGTTTAAAGCTATGCACATTTGCAGGCTGGCCGAGTGCCTCTTCGTCAACACCCATAGTTTAATGTTTCGCGAGATTCATCACCACATGAGATCCAATAAGACCTACACTTATTTTGCAGACTTTCTGTAGGTGCCCCCGTTTGTTCGAATTGTACGTTAAATGATTAAAAATAATAGTTAACTCCAATTTAAAGAGCTGTTTTTATTTGTTGGTAGGCCTATCTTATCATATTATAAAGCAGTGAAATAAATTAAAATCGCCCTTATCAAAATTATATAAAAAAGGACTTGGTTTGCCCAAGCCTGAAAAACAAAACGATAAGAGTTTTTTCCAGTTGACTGAAGCGCGGATATTTTATTTTTACCTCTCCGAGTGACGTATGTCACGGAGAGGTTCTAATTTCGACGTGTCTGTGTGTCTGTCTGTGTGTCTGTGTGTCTGTCTGTCCGTTGTTACACCCACGTGACCGCGTTCGCAGTTTGCAAATCGGAGCAAACGTATATTCAATTTCCAGACCGCATTTACAGTCCCGGAAATTGTATTCGACTTACAGGCTATTACTCCATTGCCTGTTTAACAACTCTGTTCATTTGTCCACCCCACATGGACACTAGTCTGAACTTATTGGCATCTAAACACCACCATCTTCTAGTTTTTCGCCCATTCCACATGGACGGACACCAGTCTGTACTTACTGGCTTCTAAACACCACCACCTTCTCGTCTTTGTCCATTCCACATGGACACCAGTCTGTACTTACTGGCTTTTAAACACCACCATCTTCTATTCTTTGTCCATCCCACATGGACACCAGTCTGTACTTACTGGCTTCTAAACACCACCATCTTCTATTCTTTGTCCATCCCACATGGACACCAGTCTGCACACCTGGCTTCTAACACCACCATCATCCTTAAGGTTAAGACATACGCGGCGATCGGCTAGGGTTACGAGAAACGTCTAGCCTTCCATTGACGGGGTCTTCCGCCAAGGTTCACGCAATTGCGATGTTCTTATCCATAGCTGCGATTCGAAACCCTTATATACTACCTATTTGAGTAAGGCGACGCAACGGGCGTATGCTTCATTTCAAACGCCAATATTAGTCAGGTCTCTCAAGAATGTTTAATTGTTCTTTTTTAAAACGACGTAACGTTCAATAAGGCGAATAACTAACGAAGAAAATATTAAATATTAATTATATTTATTTTAATATTTAAGATAATCTTGTTTCTCAATTCAAAATTAATACGGAAAGAGTTAAAAAGCAGTCTAGGTTATTGTCTGTGTGTGTCCGTCCGTTATTACACTAGTGCCGCAGTGCGCTGCGTTAGAAGTTCGTTTTGTTTTGATGTGTAAAGAAATCCTACAGAACCATAATATTCCCTTTATCCTTAATATAAAGTGAATATGATGAAATATTTTTCGTAATTATGATGCATTTAGTGCTTTTGTAGCTTTAAAGCTCTGTTTCATTTTAATATTCCAAAGAGTTTTACTAATATTATTATTTGAAATGGCTGTTTATAAATTACTAAAGCTATACTACATCTGTATATAGAATAATCCTTGGTTTAGTAATTTTATGAAGAAAGCGAAGAACTAGACTCCGGCGGGTATATCTAGTACTACTTGCAATAAGCTTAGTGAAATATAGAGCAAATAATTGAGGCCTGAGGTGATGTAAACTTTGGGTTTTGATTTTCGTGTCTGAAATGAAGAGACATGAACGGTTCAGAGTGAGCCGAAAGTTAAATACACTCTTAAATAATCAGGTTAAGATTTTATAATAGAAGAAAAGATCATGTTGGCAATTAGATTAGTAGGGCTAAGCTACAGAGTTTTTATTCTCTTTATGGTGCGCATTGACTATCAGTGCGTCTAGCTACAATTTAGCTTTGGTATTATCATAAGTTAATTATTTAACGTTAACACTCATGTTGGCAAACTAAGAATATTGTTGAGGTGAGACGAGACGATAGTGTTTACACTGCTAACCAGTTGTGAATGTAGCTATCAGAATATAGGGTAAACAGCTGAAGCGTAGACTTCATTTCCTGTTCTTTTTGCCATTAACTGATTTCCATGGGTCCAAGATTTATCCTTATTGGATGTAAAATGTCGTCTGCTTTACTGTATATTCGCTATGCTTGGAATACTGCTTCAATATTTCGAAAATTTTTACTTCAAAAAAGAGAAATAATTCCATATCTAGGTAAATAACTTTGTAGTAGTAGACCTCTTGACTCGGAGAGGTAATATTTTGGTTTTCCCAACTTGTTCTATATAATTTTAAAGACAATCCGTATTTTACTACTCTTTAGAATTTAATTCAATCTCCTGATTTTACTGGTAATGGATTTATTTCCTATAAATTAATTGAAATAAAAAATTACTTTATCTCAGATTTTTCAGGATAAAATTTTACGAAAATGGAATTGTTGAAAAATCTGAGATAAGTAATTTTTTATTTCAATTAATTTATAGGAAATAAATCCATTACCAGTAAAATCAGGAGATTGAATTAAATTCTAAAGAGTAGTAAAATACGGATTGTCTTTAAAATTATATAGAAAAATAAAATATCCGCGCTTCAGTCAACTGGAAAAAACTCTTATCGTTTTGTTTTTCAGGCTTGGGCAAACCAAGTCCTTTTTTATATAATATCTGTTCCTTCAGTCTGCATTTGTATTAATCTATTATAAAACAATTTTTTGCCTGAAATGCGAAATTTTTCACTTCTAGGACGAGGTTAAAAATGGTTCTACACTTCTACTAATTCTTATAAGATACGGCTCACAATTCGTTTTAGAACCCGAGCTTAATAGTCAACTTCAAAACCAACATCCTGCCACGATTTTTAAACTATCAAATCCGTATCTTTTACAGTCCACTCTACGATTACAATTATCCATGACATTGCGTTCACTGCCCTTGTACGTTTACAGTGAGTGGCACCGTGGCCAGTTGTTTTAATAAAAATACCTAGGCCACAGGTCCAGTTTAAAAAAAAATCCTTATTTCCAACACTGATCCATCTATCCTTATGCCTTACTGAAGGCTACAGTGAAATATCCATGAAGCGTAAGCTTCTATTATAAATCCATGGCCTAAGTAAGGCAACTTAAGCCTTGGTCGAAACTAACATCTAAAATATAAATTAAAAAGGTATCTTAAGTATATAATTTCAACCGAGACACATAATTAAACGAAAAATAGACCCGCCAAAGAAATTTTTAATAAATATAGTGTTATATTTATTGAAAAATATCAAGTTAAAGTTTCAAGGCGGTGAAAGGGCAAATTAGCGTCGTCTACTGTAGAGTAATGAACAATTAGCGTCGTCTGCTGTAGAATAATCTTTTGAGGTACTTACATTTTTAATTAAATTAACATACTTAGACTTAACTAATTTTGATGAAACTTGAAAAAGGCACACCTTGAATAGTTACTTGTTAATTTGAAAGTATTCCGAAACGTAACTTCGCTTTAGTTTTTAAATGATTCGATGTACAGGAGCACCAAAAACCCCATGTTATTCCTATGGGAAAATCGGCGAAAATCTGTGAATTTTCATTTAACATTACGGGAGGGTGTGGGATCTTATCTAGAAGGGCCTACCGGCCCTCTAGAATGAAATATCACTATTTTGAAGGTTTCAAGTGATGTTAAAGTTCAAAATGTAATTAAACATATATTTTTACACTAACAATTACTACAAGAGGGGCTAAAGATTCGGTTCTATACCATTATCAGTTTGAATCGCTGCAGATTAACTTTGATAAGTGCAAAGTGTAATGGCAGGGAAAATGATAAGGCTAAACGGGGACCAGTTTATTCACAGTTTCGTTGTCACTAATTCCCTTAGAACCACATACTAACAAGTTGCATCACGTCAAAAATATGTTTTGAAACGCATCAAAAAACATACAAGATAACAATAGCGTGCTTAATGAATTAAGTCTGTTCAAACTTATTGTTTGTTTAAACGTTTTAAACTAAATAAGAATATTAGCCTGGTGTGTGTGTGTGTGTGTGTGCGTGTGTGTGTGTAAATTATCTTAACGTATTGAAAATCCACTTTCAATTAACCTTCATTTAGTATTATTATATCCGTTAAATGTCTAATAAAAACCACACTATTGTAACCACGCTTGCGATATTCGTAAACTCGCCCCACGTGGCCATAAAAGCCTTGGCTAATACTAAGAATAACTACACTGTTCCTTAGGTTCAATCATACTTTATTAAACTAACTAAATTATATTTAAATGCCGACTTGCATGTAGTACAACGTAAAGAACTTAAAGTTTAAACATAATTACTAATTGGGGATGAAGTCCAATACTAGGGCAAAGCCCTTCGCTCGAGCGAACTACTACATCTTAGTAGTGAAGAAATACTGACTTAATAATGATAAGCAGTCGATGCTTATATATAGTACGGGAAAGGTCAGAGGTAACACAGGGTGTTAATCTTCTATGTAACCTTACACCCCTGGAGTAGAAACTCAGGAGGTCCCTTAATTACTATGGAAGGTTACACTATTTGACTTAAATGTGTTCGATATTGTTAATATATTACTGAAATAAAACTGATAATGAAGTTGAATGTCCAAAAAAGTGACCGAAAGTGTTGTTAATTTACTAAAATATGGTTGAAAACGACGTGAAAGGAAAACATTCGATTGAAAAGCAGATAAAAGTGTTGTTAGTCTATGAGAATGCCTACCACGTTCGCTCCTACAAATCATGAAATTTTAAACACCAACCTCAATATACATAGTTTATTTTTTAATATATATATATATATAATATTTTAAGTTCAGTTTTAATTATTAGTAACCCTATTTTAAATCGGTTTAGTTATTGGTATGTCTATTTTAAAACCTTATCTACTGCGTTCATATTCCCTCTCAAACCGATAAAAGAACCGATTATAGTTTTAACTCATAAGAGATTGAATTTCCATTTTCAACAACGAGGGGTGAACAAATTTGTTTAGAAAGGCAAATATTCCGTACTAGCACCGTTTATCGAAAAGATATCACTACCCCTCCATGTGGTGGTGGTGGTGGGGTAAAGTCCCATAGTAAAACACAGCCGATAACGAAACTTCAACTAGAAATTGGTTAAAGTTTCACCAATTTTTAGTGTTTTTAATTGAATTATAGACATTTCATGACACTTTCAACCGCTTTTTAGTTTCAATTTTTTGGACATTCAACCACATTTTCAGTTTTATTTCAGTAATAAGTTAGCAATATCAAACACATTTACATGTTGTTGTATTTTTAGCGGCGTTATTGACATATGGTTAAGATTTTCAAATCTTCCCGCCGAAGTAAGTGATCCACGCGAGGGATAACCATTGCGAAATTTTCCCGGGAGTGGACCTTAATTGTATTTATCTTATCAATACGGGATTCTACCATGATTCCAGCGGTAGTATACTGAGAGATAAGGACTGGGTCAATAGCCAATGAACAATCAGGCTGATGACGTATACCTGTAGCCAATGGACAGTCGAGTTGATGACGTATGCTCATGGCTAGTTGTGTATAAAAGGGGTTTGGAGCCCCTCGAAAGGTATTTTTGATCGGAAAACGACCACGAGGGAAAATGGACACCACCTCTCATGTAAGTACCTGATTGTATATATTTCTAAGTTCTAGTTATTATCCCCTGAGGTTTCACTATTCTTTACTATTAAATTTGTATGATTTACATGAATATAATACGATTATATCATATAAATGTGTGGATATAAGGGGTGAATAAAATTCAAGATTTGTATAGACATACATAGTAATAACAAATAATTATATTATTCTTATAGTATCATCCTTCCCCAAGAACAAATTTACGAAGCCGCGAAGAGATGATTGGTCGTGTTGTGGTTAAGAGGTGCGTAAAGTTTCTATATCCCGAGTATAACTAATTTTAAGTTAGAGTTTATAAGAACATACAGCATAAGGTGGTGAATTTGGTTATGATATAATTGCATATAAAGTAATAATACTTCACATTTTCTAACATAAATTTCCGTTTATTTGTATTACCAGAATTCGAAATGGACTCCCCGTAATGGATGTTCCCCGCCGGAGATTTACTTCGACACCCTGGAAGTAATCCCGGGTGGTGAACTTGAAGGTGTGATGGTGCAACCGAGGGCTACAGACCACACGATTGGATACCTGTTCGGGAACCGGGAGCTGGACGGTGACGTTGTCGGAAGTAAGCGGAGGAGGAGGAGTGGGGAGGATGCTGCGGAGTTCATCGTCAAGTGGAGTAGAGGGGAGGATGGATATGCCGTCCCTCCAGCACTACAACCATCCAAATGGGAGGTGTTTGTAAGGGGCCGTGGGTGGGTGATAAACCCTCTATTCAAATGTTTTAAAAATTAATATTAAAGGGTGGATAAAAGTATATATATATATTTTTAAAGCAAATAAGTAATAAAAGTAATTTAACAGTCTGTTCGACCATGTTGTAGTCATTTAAAAAACACTCTTGGTCACCTTTCGTAGTATGTTTTCAATAATTTCAAACGTATTTTTGTGTTGTCTAAATCATTTAACACTATATTCAATCATATTTTGTATATGTTTTCAATCATTAACGTCACTTTCAATCTTATTTTCTTCTTGTTTTCAATCATTTTCCACCATCTTTAATCGTATTTTACTTATTACTTTTACATCACTTTCGATATTATTTCCCACCAAATTTTCCTGTCAGTGAACGTTGTATTTATCACGATGATATGGAACTCTGCCAAGATTTGAGTTGATAAGGATTTCTACAAATAATTTCGATATATAATGATACAATCATTTCTAATTGAAGTTTCGTTATCGGCTGTCTTTTACTATGGGACTTTACCCCACCACCACCACATGGAGGGGTAGTGATATCTTTTTTATAAACGGTGCTAGTACGGAATATTTGCCTTTCTAAACAAATTTGTTCACCCCTCGTTGTTGAAAATGGAAATTCAATCTCTTATGAGTTAAAACTATAATCGGTTCTTTTATCGGTTTGAGAGGGAATATGAACGCAGTAGATAAGGTTTTAAAGTAGACATACCAATAACTAAACCGATTTAAAATAGGCTTACCAATAATTAAAACTGAACTTAAAATATTATATATATATATATTAAAAAATAAACTATGTATATTGAGGTTGGTGTATAAAATTCCATGATTTGTAGGAGCGAACGTGGTAGGCATTCTCATAGACTAACAACACTTTTATCTGCTTTTCAATCGAATGTTTTCCTTTCACGTCGTTTTCAACCATATTTTAGTAAATTAACAACACTTTCGGTCACTTTTTTGGACATTCAACTTCATTATCAGTTTTATTTCAGTAATATATTAACAATATCGAACACATTTAAGTCAAATAGTGTAACCTTCCATAGTAATTAAGGGACCTCCTGAGTTTCTACTCCAGGGGTGTAAGGTTACATAGAGGATTAACACCCTGTGTTACCTCTGACCTTTCCCGTACTATATATAAGCATCGACTGCTTATCATTATTAAGTCAGTATTTCTTCACTACTAAGATGTAGTAGTTCGCTCGAGCGAAGGGCTTTGCCCTAGTATTGGACTTCATCCCCAATTAGTAATTATGTTTAAACTTTAAGTTCTTTACGTTGTACTACATGCAAGTCGGCATTTAAATATAATTTAGTTAGTTTAATAAAGTATGATTGAACCTAAGGAACAGTGTAGTTATTCTTAGTATTAGCCAAGGCTTTTATGGCCACGTGGGGCGAGTTTACGAATATCGCAAGCGTGGTTACAATAGTGTGGTTTTTATTAGACATTTAACGGATATAATAATACTAAATGAAGGTTAATTGAAAGTGGATTTTCAATACGTTAAGATAATTTACACACACACACGCACACACACACACACACCAGGCTAATATTCTTATTTAGTTTAAAACGTTTAAACAAACAATAAGTTTGAACAGACTTAGTTTATTAAGCACGCTTTTGTTATCTTGTATGTTTTTTGATGCGTTTCAAAACATATTTTGGACGAGATGCAACTTGTTAGTATGTGGTTCTAAGGGAATTAGTGACAACGAAACTGTGAATAAACTGGTCCCCGTTTAGCCTTATCATTTTCCCTGCCATTACACTTTGCACTTATCAAAGTTAATCTGCAGCGATTCAAACTGATAATGGTATAGGACCGAATCTTTAGCCCTTCTTGTAAAAATTGTTAGTGTAAAAATATATGTTTAATTACATTTTGAACTTTAACATCACTTGAAACCTTCAAAATAGTGATATATTTTGATAAGGGCGATTTTAATTTATTTCACTGCTTTATAATTTGATAAGATAGGCCTACGAACAAATAAAAACAGCTCTTTAAATTGGAGTTAACAATTATTTTTAATCATTTAACGTACAATTCGAACAAGCGGGGGCACCTACAGAAAGTCTGCAAAATAAGTGTAGGTCTTATTGGATCTCATGTGGTGATGAATCTCGCGAAACATTAAACTATGGGTGTTGTCGTAGAGGCACTCGGCCAGCCTGCAAATGTGCGTAGCTTTAAACAGATGCCTCGTGAGAAGCTTATTCGTAGTATACTGACGCTTGCAAACTTTGCATTCAAACATTCTCAAAATTTATATTATCTGAAATTAAACTTGTAATCTCTCTTCCCAAGACTTGTAAAAGAAAGTAAAATCTTACCCTCTGCACAATTTTACTAAGAAAAAGCTAGGGATAATAGCTCAGAAACATCCAAGTCTGAAGTCAGGAACAGAATAAAGTATGCTCTAATCTTTGGGGGATCTTTATACTCTAATTATGTTGGCTTTAGAAGGCGCCACAAAATAATGATCAATTCTAGTTTTAGGTGAAGTTTACTATAGAAATATTTCCCCCACGTTGGAATAAGTCAATATGGCGCTTGGTAGATATATTTAAACACAAATATATCTCACCACCGCATTGGCAAAGACAATAAGAGGGCGCCATCGAAAGCAAATAATTCCCCACACGTATTTTCCCGTACGTATTTCCCCGCCAATTTGTAAATATGACGCCTTTCCTACGTCACAATGACAATATAACCTAAGCCTAACATATGGTTCCACCACGTTACCAAAAGTCAACATGGCGTTGAAAAACATTCGAGCCAATATACTTAGATATATTTCCACCATCACATTGTCAAAGTCAATAAGAGGGTGCCATCGAAAACATTTCTCCTTATCAGTTATGATAAGATACCCTTGGGTGCCAACTATCTCGACGGCGGCAGTGGCTCCAACAGCGCCAAGCGCCAACTCAGATCCCCCGGTTCCCCCACAGGTCTAACTGTCAAAATCCTACTACTCACAGAACATAAATATAAATAGTATCACTGGAATATGCCCGATGTCACCCACGAAATTCTCAAGCCTAATACAGCATATAGTTTTTGAATTCGTTTTCGTGTTGGAACTTGGATGCCCTTTACCCTGGAATTCAAAATGGTTTTAAACAGTGGTCTAGAGCCCTTGATACTCATTCATTTTTCTGCCAGCTATTTATGTTATTGTAAAACTTCGTTAACTGTAACGTAATTTGTTGACCGAACAACTGCGACAGTAATTTTGGTAAGTTCTAAACATAGAATACTAAAAATGTCAAATGCTGTTCAGTAAATCGTAGCAACGTCATACCCTATTATCTCCTAGCTCAGTGTCGCCCCCTACCCCCTTCCAGACTTGTGATGAAAAGCATTTTAAAGGATCTATACATTTTTGGATCAATATTTAACCTATTACGTATCACCGTGATTTTATCCACTAACAAATACATCATTACATTAGCACTGTCAAGATTAAGCTGAGTGGCTGGCTCCTTCATCCCGTTCGCTCTCTGTCCCCCTCCCATGTCTAACGAGACTGTTCTATAAATCATGGATTTTCTTCACTTTGCATATCTTGGTTTGGAGGGGGCTGATTTTCTTTCACCCCTGCAGTTTTTATTTTTTCCAAGCTTGTGTTTCCAATAAAGAATTTTACTAATTCCATAACTGAAACACACTTTTAAATTTCGTAATAAGGTCTAGTAGCTTTCCATATAAATAGTTATACTCAATTAAATCCACTTAAAGTTGAAAATTCTCTCCAATTGGATGAATTGGGCCAAATAAAGAGGCGTATTTTTATGAAAATTGTTAAGAAAGTTGATGGTACGAACACTGTTCAGTGAGATTAGTATCCGACTTATCACCTGAGGTTACGTTTATTCGTTAAGGACCCCAACCATAAAGAAATAATGGAACCGAAGTTTGTTTCTGTAAGGAAATATTTCTTGAGTCGCAAAGAAAACGGCATGATACGTGTCCCAATGCCATTATTCTTAAACGAATAACCATAACGTCAATCCTCGCGTCAATCTGTCAGGTTTACTCTACATAATCTTGTCGCTTTAATAAATTAACCAAAAAATCACCCTGCGAAAATCCTCTCTCCCAGGCTAAAATTATGAACTGAAATGGACATAAATTCTTCGTCCAATAAATGCATACTCACAACCCTAATTTGAATGAATAATCCATCAACGCGTTGCAAAATTTGAGCGAATGGTTTTTGCAACGCTTCGAGGGTTTATGCGACGAAGTACTATTCACTCCAATTTTGTAACACGTCCAGTGTAGAGGGGCTACTACACTCGATATGTTAAAAAATTGGAGTGAATAGTACTTCGGCGCATGGTAGAATTTCAGTCAATAGTACTTCGGTGCATTGGAAAATTTCAGTGAATATCGCCTCGACGCGTTGCAAAACCATATACTTGTCTTGATGAGGACTTATGCCATGTACTTATGCTATAGGCCTTTTACCAATGTTAACTTCTTCCAATACACCATATATACTTATGTTTGTCTGTACCGATTCTAACCGATGAACTTATTTTCCTTGCCCTTCACGCCTCGATATTTTCTTCGTTTGTAAGTGCATGTCAGAATTGAAACCGAATGATCTGAATAGAACTGAGCTACAGTCTGTTGTAGACAGGGGTAGAATTAGAATTGCTCTCACAAATGACTTTCAGCACTTGTCTGAACACTATTTATATATAAAATAAATAAATAAATGAAGCTTTATTAGGAACTACGATAACCTGATTTTCAATCGTGTCCGTCCAATTTAAATTAGCAGGAAAATGTTTTTGTTATTTTTTACACTTGTGGCAAAATTTTTCTTTTCAGATATTTCAAAGGTTGTCCTAAATGAAAATTCACTCTTTCAACATGAAAGGCGCAATTTTATTATTTTGCATAACTACTATTGTCTTTTCTTTTCAACAATGCCTTTGCAACGATGATATTCTGGACTATTTCAACGAACTGTTAATATTTTGCTATGATTTAGGAAGAAATCGTTACAGTGATGATTTAAACTATATCGAGGTATATCACAGAAGAACTCAAATGCATTGCAACAACATCAACTACTTGTTAGTTGAAATAGCTGAACATGATGTTGATTTTAGCCCAGAAATCAATTCCATTTTGAGAGCTATTTACAATGAACTTGTTAGAAGGTATGAGGAACTCCAAAGCACATTGGATTTGCAAGTCGATTGTACGAATGAACCTTACCATTGCCCGGTAATCAGAAATTTTGAAGTTGGAAGACCCTGCTATTCAATATCATTAGAGCAAATAAATTGGTGCCGCAATTCATTGAGCTTGTCATGGACCCAAACGGCCAATGTACTTGGTGTCAGTGTAAGAACTCTTTATAACCACCGCTCACGGTTTAATATAAATGATGAAGAAATATATGACGAAGAGTTGGACAGTTATATTGTGAGCGTTTTGAGCAACGTTCAAAATTGTGGCGAGACCTACATAATTGGAGCTTTAAGAAGTATGGGCTTGGCAAGAAACGTTCCGAGATGGAGAATAAGAGAAAGACTGGCTGTTTTGGATCCTGTGGGGAGAGCCTTGAGACAAAGTCGAAGAATTAGGAGAAGGACATACAGTGTTCGAGGTGCTAACGCACTATGGTGAGTGCCATTTCATTAAACTATTTAAATGGAAAAGGAAACAAGTTCAGTAGTCCCTCAAGTTCCTCAACAGTAAACCAGTTATCTCAAAAGTAACCAAAACTATCCCTATTACCTGGATTAAGTATGATCTGCATGATGACAAATTTTTTTTAAGTTGGCATGAGAAGTTAGTCTCTAAGAAATTGGTGAACAATCCAATAAGGCTTGGATTCCACCAATTTTTATTCATTAAAACCAAAAATATGTCGTTAAAAACTGAATGGCGTGAGTGAGCGTTTAGGCTCCTCATATGGGGGTAAAACCAAGGATGAAGGTAAAACGAGAGTTAAGTTTCATCTTCCTTCATGCCTCCCAGCAACTGTCATTGTACTCTTTCAAAAGTTAATATCTAAGATCATGTTTATAAGTTATAACTACAAATAAATGTGTGCGATCTTGTAATACGTCGATGTTGCAGCTAAGTTTTTTAAGCCTTTTAATGTTACTTCTGAATTCATGCATATTATGTTTATCGGGAAACCTTACAGCTAAAATATATCATTGTTTAACCATTTCTTCAACATGGGTGGGTGGGTTTTGTGGGAGGAGCTAGACTAATATGACGAATTTTACTTCACGAATAATTAATCTCAACCAACCAATGGAATTGCTGTTAGAAAGACGTTTCAATTATGATGCGTGCGTGATGGATAGAACTCATGCACCACCCACAAAAAACCCCTTAGAAATTAGCACAATGATTCAGATTAGTTGTAATGATTCCATTTTTACGTATTTTAGGCACATGGATTCTAATCATAAGCTCATTAACTGGCGCTTTGTTCTTCATGGTCAAATCGACGGATTTAGTAGATTCATAATTTATATTCGTTGCGCCAACAACAATAGAGCCAACACAGTTTTGAATTTTTTCATCGATGGCATCGAGCAATTTGGAATTCCCTCTCGTATTCGAGGTGATATGGGGGTAGAGAACGTGGAAGTGGCTCGTTATATGATTAGAGAACGTGGACTGAACAGAGGAAGCTTTATTACTGGTTTAAGCGTGCACAATACTAGGATAGAGAGATTGTGGTCCGAAGTGAACCGTGTTGTAGGCTCTTACTACAGAACACTATTTAGAAGAATGGAAGAAATGGAGATACTGGATCAAACCAATGAAATTCATCTTTTTTGTTTACATTTTGTTTATATGCCCCGGATTTCACGGTCATGTGAAATCTTTAGAAACCAGTGGAATCACCATAGATTGAGAACAGCAAGAGCTTCTCCAATTCAACTGTGGTCTTTGAACAGACTGAACGAAATTTTACGAATGGAAGATGATGAATATTTTTTAAACCCCAACCAATATGGAGTTGGTGAATTCCAAAATCCAGTTTCTTTCGAGACGAATAACAATGTTATTGTTCCTGAAAACCAATTTTCTTTGCCCCCTGATGTTTACGCTGCCCTATTAAATGATATCGATCCTATGTCAGACGACAACGATCACGGTATTACTCTTTATACAACAGTTTTACAAAGAATCATGGACTTAAACATAATATGACATTCAACCTACATTTTGTGTTCTTAATTTTGCTTAAGCGAAGAAAAAAAGCAAAGAAATAAATTTATTTTGTAAACAGCGAAAAGAAACATTTATTTTTGATCAATTTTTGTGCAACAAACAAAAAAAATATCGAATGACTTCAATAATTCAGCCAAGAAAAATTTATGCGACACCGGTTATTTTCATGGGGGACTGGGTGGCGCGAACTGGATGAAGGTGAGGTAGGTTCTTGTATGAACTAAAATCCCACTTTGTGGCGTCAACATGAGGCAAGTCACGCGACAGACGCATCACACAAGCAAAGCATCTCTCTCTGCGTGCTTCATGCTTACAGCGTTACTCCAATAACGCCTAGCATCCAAAGGAATTTTAAAATATTTTGGACCTTGACTTCGATTATAACGGATCCAACCTTCAAAGCTTGTAGATGGTGCATGGGGTATTTTTGTTGTATTGGATTGCCATTATTCTCGCATCCGCAACAAAGCCCAGTCCCATTTGCCGCTTTGGGGTTAACATTTGCTATTTCGAATTAGTAGTATAGTTCAGTTGATAGAATTACATTAAAAATATTACATCTACGGGCCTTTATTAATGACGTAAGCAAGGCATAGAAACTATAAACGCTAACGACAGCCTATTGCATTTACAGTAGCCCATTTACTGATTTTAAAAGTGGAAATAAAGCTTGTTGCAACAAGCGCGATATTGTTAAATGGGTGCCTATTTTCGACACAATAAGCTGTATTTTATGCTACGGGGCTGTTGGTTCTACAGTTCAATGGGAATTTAATTTCCATTCATTGGAACAGAAATCCGCAAGCTTCTGATTAGGATAATGTCAGTTTTGTACTTCTGTTCAATGAGAATTAGGCATACTTTCTGTTCCTTGGGACACGTTTTTGTTTGAAGCCGGAATTTGCAATGTTAAGACGGGCTTTAGCCGGAATCCCAATGGTATATATGTCCGAATATACATGTTTATAATATGAATGTTGCCCGCTTAATCGTGCGCGGTTGACAGATAAGCGATTCTAATAAGCGTGACTCCCCTGGTGCCTAACAAATTTACGATTTCAAGTTGATGCTGAAAAAAATTGGGATGTCATAAGATGAATAATGGAATCAACTGTAAGTCGGCGCGGTTTTTTTACCTTCCGTGAAATATTCTTTCTCTTTTTTCTACCACAAGTGTATAGACATAAAAACCAAAAGTACACATCATTAAGAATTCCCTGCCTTGGCTGTAGACGACATGTATACTGAGAAACAAACTACCCTCCGCTCAACTACCTACAGGAACAAACCAATCGGGGAAGAGCTTCTTGACGTCATAGCTAAATAGATAGTATAGTGCATGATGCTGGCGACCCAAACGTTAATTTTATGGTACAAGAGCTAGCCCGTGGCACTTTATGAGCTTATTCACGGCTTGTTCCCTGTGCCGCGGTCGGGAAAGTAATCATATGCAGAGGGGGGTAGACACTATTCTGGAATAAAGGAGGGGTTTTCATATTACAGGGCTCGAGTAAGTTTAAACGAATTCAGAGAAATGTATTTGGTACAACTCCTAAAGAAAAAGCTAACTAGTTTCTAACGAAAACAATTTTCACCGAAAGCCCCAGAATCAATACCTACCTATAAGTGTTTTCATTGTCTGCTGGAGGGCGTTGCCTATTCTCTAAGTGTGAAAACAAATTTCCCCACGCGCATCCTTTATCCATGTTTTCATATCCAAACAAGTGTGGAAAAATCATTTTGCATTACTCCGTGTCATCATACCAACGTGCAAAGGCTATACACCACTCAGTCACACTATAAGTCATTGCGCATAGTAACTCCCTGCATTAATAAGCTCTTTCTGCAACATGTCAAGTCTCTACATTGGTAAGGCCATGCATTATGTATTTCTTGAGAAATACCTTCCCTATTCAAAACCATAGTTCACATATTTCATTTTCATTGCCAAAAACCATAAGTTTATAAGATATGTTCCATAAGTATGTCACTCGTTAATGAGAGTTTGTCGTGAAGTGACGTAGGCGAAACGTCATAGATTCTCGTAAAGCGACGCCTGGTGAGGCGCTGTCAAGGCTTAGTATAGACTAAATAGGAAGATGGACTGCAAAGCCGAGTGCAGTCAATTCTCACGTCGTTCTCGAACTAGCTCTTATTAAGCCACTAGCATTACGAAGTATAGGTAGTGACATACTTATGGAACATATCTTATAAACTTATGCAAAAACTAAATGAATCAATTTACGAATCCATCGAATAGGCAAAAAGGTCCCAACGCGGACGCTGAATTACTAGAAGAACCAGTAAATGGACTTGAATTCTCTACTATATATAGCACGTTTGCTTTATATATACATACAAAAAAAACCGGCCCCGCTAAGGTCGTGCCATTCTTTTCAAGTTTTTTACGAATAATCACAAAGCCCGAATAGTCTTTACCGGACCAAATTTCACAGCCACATTTGTTCCCCCGATGCTCAGGTCGGATTTTACAGTGGAAGGCGGCCGTTTGCCTGTCCCTTTGGAATTTCAATGTTCTTGCTCTCACCGGCAAGGTATGGAGCTTTCTCATATCATAGCCATACCGTGAGTAATCACGCCCCCCCTTTTTAAGTCCTATAAACTCAATACATTCATAGAAAGTGTAAATAAACGCTTTCTCTTTTAAATTTCACAATTTCATATGCTAGAAACTAAATAAATACGGGTTAATTGTTGGGTCTCATATAACCATTGGATTTTCAAAACAGTGTATAGCGTAGAGATCGGCATTATCTATCCATCCACAAATTAGCGAATAAATAATTATTTAGAGAAACATTCCCTCTTTAATACGTCCTTTTGTATATTTGGTCCATGGACAAACCGACCTGTGATGCTGATAGCGCCATCTGTTTTCACTTACGAAAACTTCATATTTTTCTGTTCCAAGTAGATTTTTTTCTATTCCAAAAATATTTATTTTCTTCTGTTCCAAAAAGATTTATTTTCATCTCTTCCATAAAGATTTATTTTCTTCTGTTCCAAAAAGTTTTTTTTCTGTTCCAAAAAGGTTTTTTTTTCTGTT
The DNA here is from genome assembly GCA_019434445.1 of Phalangium opilio. Taxonomy (NCBI): domain Eukaryota; kingdom Metazoa; phylum Arthropoda; class Arachnida; order Opiliones; family Phalangiidae; genus Phalangium; species Phalangium opilio. The sequence goes on from JAEQBA010000652.1 coordinate 472,338, forward strand.
CCAAAAAGGTTTTTTTTCTGTTCCAAAAAGATTTATTTTTTCCTGTGGAAAAATATTTATTTCTTCCTGTGGAAAAATAATAATTTTTTTCAGTGGAAATATATATATTTTTTCTGTTCATAAAATATTTATTTTTCTTGTCAAAAAATATTTATTTTTCTTGTCAAAAAAAATTTATTTTTCTTGTCAAAAAATATTTATTTTTCTTGTCAAAAAATATTTATTTTTCTTGTCAAAAAAAAATTAATTTTCTTGTCAAAAAAAATTTATTTTTCTTGTCAAAAAATATTTATTTTTCTTGTCAAAAAAAATTATTTTTCTTGTAAAAAAAATTTATTTTTCTTGTCAAAAAATATTTATTTTTCTTGTCAAAAAATATTTATTTTTCTTGTCAAAAAATATTTATTTTTCTTGTCAAAAAATATTTATTTTTCTTGTCAAAAAATATTTATTTTTCTTGTCAGAAAATATTTATTTTTGTTCCGAAAATATTTATTTTTCTGTTGAATTTTTTTTTGTTGTTAAAAAAAATATTATTTTCCTTTTGAAAAAATATTTATTTTTCTGTTCAAAACATTTATTTTTTCTTTCACTGGCAGATTTTTTACAGTACCTAATTTTCTGCTAGAGATAAATATTAACATTTCTTTTCGCTTGACTTGGGGGGGGGGGGGGAATTGTAAAGAACCAAAAAAAAAATTGGCCTTATTTTTTTAAATATTCAATTAATGATCCTTCTTTTTTTTCTTTTCTCCTTTTTTTTAATTTCAATTTTTGCCGGTTTGGCGTGCCATAGGTAGTGCACGACAACTTGGCGGGTGCACCCAGATAAGCAAATATAATTTGTTAGCGATGCTACGACCATGGATGAAGGATGCGCGTGAGGAAATTTGTTTTCACTCTACAGGATAGGCAACTCCCTATCTCGAGCGACAGAATATTCTGTATACACTCTGTTACAACGTCGGTTGTCAGCACGTGCAAAGCTATTTCTCTATGTAACGTAGCTTTGTACGTGCTGTCAAGAGACAAAAAACTTCAGGATCTTCAGGATTTAAAATATCCGCGAGTTTTTTAGCTCGAGTGCACGGACCTCTAGGCCTTAGTTTCAAATACGTGAGATATTACCTACAGCCTACAACACGTGCACTTGAAACTAAGGCCTAGAGGTCCGTGCACTCGAGCTAAAAAACTCGCGGATATTTTAAATCCTGAAGATCCTGAAGTTTTTTGTCTCTTGACAGCACGTACAAAGCTACGTTACATAGAGAAATAGCTTTGCGCGTGCTGACAACCGACGTTGTAACAGAGTATTTACAGAATATTCTGTCGTTCGAGATAGGGAGTTGCCGATCCTATAGCGTGAAAATAAATTTCCTCACGCGCATCCTTCATCCATGCTACGACCATCTAGCGACCAACGCTTACCCTTTTATACTTGTATATATATTTTAAAAGGCACCGAGTGTCATCTGCTTAAAGCTCCAAAAATTGGCGCGCTGTCAGTTCATTACGGTTAAACATTGTAAAATAAATGCACACTAACGCTTATGTACGGTATTTGAAATGAAATAATTACTATATAAGTTAAATCAAAGTAACCTAAACTGTTATGTTTTTGTGGCGAAAAAGTAGTCGAATGTACATTTTACATCAAGTGAGTCATGATACGGTGTTTGGAAGTCTAGTTAAACCCAATATCACTCGGCCAAACATGCTAAATCAGCTAAAATTGGCATCACGTTTATCACTAAATCTGGATACTGAGCTAATAATTCCCGTATCTTTTCCGCATTTTAATCTACGCTTACGGGACAAACATTATTGGACAGGTAATGAATCAATGCATCTTCTAAGGTCTTTTTTGTTGTCCTTTAGTGAGTAAAACATTAGTTATGGATGTAAAAAGATAGAGTAAATTTCCGTGTTTCGGGGTGTTCCATTTTAGGCAAATTAAGACATATTTTCTATTTGAGTTTTCTCAATAATTTTTAGGCCTAACCTGGCGTTTAAAGTGTTTAATTTGAAGAGAAATATCCGAAGTTTTCAATGGAATTGTTTTCGTAAGCCTATGTTTTTCCCATTGGCCGAGAAAGCTTATTTCCCTAGACCCATGCAAAGAGAATATACCTTGGTATATTCTCTTTGGACCCATGGGAGAACTTTCCCTTCATTTTGGACAAAATTAATACTGCAAAATATGAGGTATTTTTTATTTTTCCCGCGAGGGTTTCCAGCGCTGGTAGCCAGGCGGCGCTAGTATCGACTTGTCTACTTTTTAGTATAGGGAGTTGCACATCCTCTTGAGCGTCGAATGTTTTTCACGCGCATCCTTCATCCATGATGGAATTATGGAAGAACCTTACAAGCCATTTGACCGTGAAGACGCTCCCGTCATTACTTTAACTTCAGCACTAAGCATAGTGTTAACTCGTTAGTTAACGACCGTTTTGGCGTGTTAGTTAGAGACAATCAAACGCAAAATTGAAATTAAACAGGATGATATTTATTTGCATGGTTACATGGTGGTCACGTTTACTAGAATAATCTCCTCTCGCCTTCCTTTCGGTTGAGCATTCTCGATCGGTATCGATTGATTTTGTATTGAATAGGAAGGGTTGCCATCTAAGGAGTAACGCGGGTTTGGCGGGAATTTTAAATTTATCTTGGGAGCTAACATTCGGCTATTCCTGATTATTTAAGCTCCTGATTAATCGTACAAAAATAGAAAACTAATGAAATACAAAATGATACACTTTCGCATAAATAAGTAAATTAAGTCCAACAATCTGACATTTGTTCATTTTGGTAAATATTAGAGTTCGCAACCTTAGGTTAGAAGGTAGTCTTTCAAATACGTGGGCTGTTGTCTGTGTCGCTTGGGACGAGGTGAATCAGCCCCAGTGTTATCCATTAGCCCTGTATGTATATGTGGTTCGTTTTCGTCGTCAGAATCATCAGACATCTCGTGAGAATTATCAATGATCGCGAAACGTTTCAGTTTATCGACGGGAGCGGTGTTGCGATAGAATCGATTAGTTCTCTGATTTTCAGGTTAATCTTCAATAAGGTACCTGTCGCATTTCAATTTCTGTGTGTGCCTTTGTACTTTACTGCCATTTTTCGAGATGTTCCAGTACTTGGAGGTTCGCGCTCAACAAGAACTAGATCGCCTGGCTCAAACGTAGGCGCCTTCGCACGTTTCGCATTATAGCGCTCTCTTTGCTTTTTCTTGTCCGTTCTAATTTCGTTAATAGCTTCTTCTCTGCGCTTTTCGATGTCGTCGGTTATATTTTCGCAAACAGCGGTTTCAATAAGATTATGCGTTGGACTTCGTGATTTATAATTTAATAGGATGGAAAATGGAGTCGTTTTCGTGGCGTCGTGGACAGTATTATTGATACCCCATTGTATTTGGTGTAAATGGGTATCCCAGTCTTCGTCATCTTCTCGCGTAGTCATGCTAGCGATGGCAGGGGTTAGTTGACGGTTTATCCGTTCAACTTGTCCATTACCACGCGGGGTTGCGGTGCAGTTCACCACGTGTGTAATGTTCGCTGCGTCACAGAGAGCCTTAAACGATTTGCCGGTATAGGATGTGCCCTGATCAGTGATCAGTCGTTGTGGGGAACCGAACATACCGATGATGTCTTCCAAGAAGTTTCGTGCTGCTGTCATTCCCGTGTCTCTGACAGCTCGTAGAATGGTAAATTTCATGAAACCATCCACGGCAACTATGACGTATGTATTACCACGTATACTTCGTATGAATGGACCAAGATGGTCCATATGAATCGTGTGGAAAGGCACGCCTACTTTATCGATAGAATGTAACATTCCTGGCTTTTTTCCACTAGGGTATTTATGATAGAGACATTCTAAGCATCCCGCGATGTATCTTCTAACGTATCTCTTAAGGCGTGGAAACCAATAATGTTTGTAATGTTTTATGCTTATGTTAGAAACGAGTCGGTCTTAATAACATAACACTTGGATTTAATTAATACTCATAAACTACGCGTTACAGCAAACACCACCCTGCATCAGCTTATACTACGCAGTAATCTTTTATATCGGTTTTGTCGTCTGCTACAAGATGGGTCAGGGTTGGACATAAGAATTCTACATTCCTCTTTTCTTATGAAAAATAAAGGTCTAGGACCTAGGTGATAATAGTAATAGTAAACACTGGTAAAGAAACATATTATACAGTGGTAAAGAAACATACAGGTGGAAAACAACACACGTTACATGTCTTCTATAAGCCGCTTGGGCACCGAACGGGTTTGACGCAAGTTGTATCGCGGGGTCCCTTGTACTGAAGGGAGAAGAAGCTGGTCGGTTGTGGGTTGAGGATGGGCGCTTGCTGGTGAGTCCAGAGCTGGAGCGCCGCAAACGTCGCTACTTGCGCTTGGCGATGGTGACGATGGGAGAGGAATGTACGAAACGGGGGTTTGAGGTATACGTTTGTAGAACGAGGTGTTTCTGGTCAGGCTATGACCGTTTCTTTCAGCTGTTACCGATGATCCGCGGATTGATGTAACACTGTACGGGTCGGGATTGAAGTGTGGTGACAGTTTATGGGTGCGGTGTGTTTTGACAAGTACTTTATCGCCAACTTGAAGGGTGCTTGGTTTTACATTGCTTCGTTGATCATGGTAACGCTTCATGGTAGCTTTGGCTGCAGCGTCTCTTGTAACTATGTCGGTGAGAGACGGATCCGTTGATGTAGTGGTTTGATTCGTTGAAGGAAGTTTACTTCTAATGGATCGGCCAAACAGGCGTTCTGATGGTGGAGTGCCTGTGGTACAATGAGGTGTAATGCGATAGCTGAAGAGAAAGTGTTGAAGCTGGTCTTGCCAACGTGTACCCTGCACTTCTGCAATGCGAAGTGTCTTGTTCAAAGAGGCCATAAAGCGTTCTACGTTGCCATTTGCTTGTGGCCAAAGAGGCGTGACCTTTTGGTGCTTTATGCCTAAGTTTGATAGGTATTCAGTAAACCCATGGGAACTAAATGGTGGGCCGTTGTCCGACTTGATAACTGTGGGTAGGCCAAAGATTGAGAAGATGTGGTCAAAAACCCTGACGTTGGCTTCTAGTGAGGTAGATGTTACAATCTCGGCAATTGGAAATCTGGAGTATTCATCCATGATGACCAGTAGGTAATGACCGTTTTTAAATGGTCCAAGATAATCTACCGCTAAATGTGACCAAGGTTCATCTGGTAAAGGCGTCATCTTCAGTGGTTCCTTAGTGTACTGAGGTGTTACGGTTAAGCAGGGTAGGCACGACTTCAAGACTTGTTCGACCATAGAATCCATCTTGGGAAACCAGACTTTGGTTCTAAGTAGTTGTTTGGTTTTTACTAAACCCAGGTGACCTTCATGGGCTATGGATATAACCTGTTGTTGAAGAGTCGGTGGTACGTATATCCTATGTTCCTTTAGGATGACGTTATCATAGACAGTCAGTTGATTCCTAACTTGCTTCAGAGCTCGAATAGCTTCGATATCAACCGCCGTGTTCTTAGGTTTCTGGTCCCATTGGTTTTTGATTAGGCATTGAATGGCATATTGTGTCGTTTGATCATTCTTGGATTCTTTGACAACTTCCTCGTAAGTGATGGCTTTCGGGATTGCTTGTTGGAGAATCATACAGATGTGCTCTTCCGTCGCAGGTGAGAGACATTTCATACCGGTTGCAGGAAGCGGGTGTCTGGACAGATAGTCCGCCGGATTGAGCTTACCTGGCTGGTATTCGAGAGTTAGATCATACGGTGAGAGCCTTAAATTCCAGCGCTCGATTCTGGCAGAGGTTTTGGCCTTGGGTTTGCCAAGGAGCGTTAGGAGCGGAAGGTGGTCGGTAACCACTCTAAACGGTGCTCCATGTAGGTACAAGTGAAAATGCTCACATGCCCACACAACAGCCAATGCTTCTCGTTCCGTCTGGGAATAACGGGTTTCCACGTCGGTAAGCGCTTTACTGCCAAATGATATGATGGAGTGTTGACCATGTTTGTCTATCTGTGACAAAATACCTCCTAGACCGGTGGGGCTGGCATCGACGTGCACAACAGTGTCCTTGAGCGGATCGAAATACGATAAAACTGTCTCACGCGAAAGGTGTGCTTTTAGAGAGTGTGTAGCCGTATTCTGCGCCTCCGTCCACAGCCATGTTGCATTCTTTTTAGTTAAAGCGCGCAATGGTTCCGTTACATCTGAGAAGTTTGGTATAAACCTTCCGCAATATGTAGCAAGGCCAATAAGACTTCTTATCTCATCGAGGGTGGTTGGATTTTTGATGGTTCGTAATGCGTCAATTTTGTTTGGATGTACGCTCACACCTGACTGAGTAAAGACATGACCATAAAATTCGAGCGTGGTTTGGTTAAACTCGCATTTTGAGCGATTTAAGGTGACGTTGTTCTCTTCGAGTCGTTTTAGAACTTTTTCCAGTGCTTGATCGTGATCAATTTGACTTTTCCCAAATACTAACAGGTCATCAGTCACATTTAGGGAACCCTCGATATCCTGGATCAAACATCTGATCAGATGGTGGAATACCTCCGCAGCTGAGCTTATGCCGAAACTCAGTCGCTTATAGCGGTATAGACCTTTGTGGGTGCTAAAGGTCGTAATCGGTCTTGAGTCTTCGTCTAATTCGACCTGGTGATATCCCTTGTTTAGATCTAGCTTAGAGAAGACTGTAGCCCCATTGAGCTTGTGAATAACATCGTCAATGGTGGGCATGACGTGTCGCTCTCGTATTATGGCGGTGTTGGGTAGTCGCATGTCGACGCAGAGTCGTACTTTCTTCTTCGTTGTCTTCACTGGCTCTACTTTAGCAATATTTTTATCCTTGACAACTAACACGATTGGTGAGACCCAAGGAGTAGGACCAGTGACAGGCTCTATAATGTCATCGCTGATTAATTGACTTAGTTCATCTTCGAGAGATTCTCTTAGGTGGAAAGGAATGCGTCTGTGAGGTTGCGCTATCGGTCGAATGGATTCATCTATGGCTAGTTTTATTTTGACATCTTTAAGTTTCCCAATGCCACTGAACAGATTTGGCTATTTGGTGATTATTTCTTGACCTTGGAGAAGATGTACATGTTCAAGAGGTGTGCGAGTGTTAGGAACTAGGTTTAAATCTTGCAAGGTCTGATATCCAATTATAGATGGCGATACTTCGGTACGAGCCTTGACAATGTAGAAGATGGCAGTGGTTTTACGTGAATCAGTAGATACTTCAGTTCTAACGCGACCCAACAGTTGTAAAGGTACATTAGATCCGTAGGGATAAATTCGCAAACTTGTCGGTTCGAGGTGGGGTTGCTTCTCAAGAGAACGGTAGGTGTCTTGGTTTAGGATGTTGACACTAGCCCCTGTATCCAGCACAAGCGTGACAGGAGTGGTACCAATTTGGATATTGATACGTGGTAGAGAATCCGAGCTGGGTAGTAGTTCTGATGAACCCTCTTGATTGACAAGAGTGAAGATAAAGTCCGATGATTGGTCGTCGAGTTGCTGATTGGGTTGCTGATTGGATTCCCTGTTGGATGATTGTAGAGAATGAACTCGATGTTTATTCTTTGGTCGTTGGTTGGTTTTTTTGGTGTTGCCTGAGGGTTTGGCAGGTTCGGTCCGACAGACTGAACTGAAGTGATTCATTCTGCCACAGTTATTACATGTTTTGCCTTTAGCTGGGCATGGACGGTTCGAAAGGTGAGGATAAGTTCCTCCGCAAAGTCCACATTTTGCATGGTTGGTGTTAGACTTCTGACTACAGGTGGTAGAGGATTGTTTACCTTGTGAAGAGGCTTGGTTGCGAACGAAGAAGGCTGATTCCTTAGGTTTGGCAGTCGGTACTTGACTAGAGTGTTCAATGGATGAAGCATGACTTTCGGAGATTTCCATCATTCGTGCTTTTTGGAGTAATTGCGCGAGATCCATGGTAGGATCCTGTAACGCCTTTCTTCGCAAACTCTTCGATGTACAGGTTTGTACGATATGCCGTTTTATTTCAAGGTCCAAATCGGCAAAGGTGCAATAGGTTGCTATCGAGCGTAGACGGATGTGATATTCGTCGATTGTTTCTCGGTCTTGCTGTGTCGCCTCACGAAATTTGAAAATTTCATAATCTACATTTTGTTTTGGAGCGAAGTATGTGGTGGGAAGATTCTTAGCTTCCTCGTAGTCTTTGGTTGCGTCATTTCCCGGCAATGCGTAAAAAATATCTTGGACAGACTCACCCACACAGTGCAGTAACAATGCTTTCTGACGAATTACATCTTTGATCCCAGATGCAACCAGATAGTTCTCAAACTTGTTACACCACTTCTTCCAAGCAGCATTTAGGTTTTCTGGGTCAGCACGCAAGTCGAATGGAAGAATCAATGGCAAGGATAGAGCCATGGTAGGTGATGTACCGCTCAGTACAAAGAAATCGTTCCACTCTTCCCGAAGCCTTGGTCAAAGCGTTAGCCAGAAATTGATAATCAGGGAAAAAGAGTACCTCCGTAACTACCTTATATACCCACGAGAGAGAAAAACCGCTCCGTCGCCATTGTAATGTTTTATGCTTATGTTAGAAACGAGTCGGTCTTAACATGGATGAAAAAAAACTAACAGGGATAAATCACGGCGGTAAAATGTTTGTTCGAAACGCACCCTCGCGGCCGAAATTATAAGAACCGGAAACATTCAATTTACCGATTCAATCACGGGTCAAGTCGGTTGTTGTTTCGTCTGCTTTTTGTACCCACGTAATCGTAACCGGGAATGTTTGCTGTTCTAGCGGTTACGGCGAGCTCAGCCGCCGGCGGCTCGGGAATCGGGATACCGCTGATACCTAGCCAAGGCTTAGTGTAGTTTTCGTCGAGTCTACTATAATTCGCAGAGCTATTTTTCTGTTGGAATTAGGGAACTACTATAAATATTGAGTATAGTGTCTGAAATATTCTTTAGTTAAAACTATTCACAATACGAAAGATTATTTGGGAGTAAGGCACGAAGATCTTATCAATCTGGGTAGCTTTTGCTTAGCCTATTTAAGACGCCGTGTATCTGTTTTTTACGAGGAATGTTTTCTATTCCCGCGGCTACGGGGAGCTAAGCCGCCGGCGGCTCGGGAATCGGGATTCCGCTGATACCTAGTCAAGGCTTAGTGTAGTTTTCAAGTCTACTATTATTCGCAGAGCTATTTTTCTGTTGAAATTAAAAAAAAAACTTATAATATTTAGTTGAAGACTTTAAATGACTCGAAAAGTTTCGAAACTTTAGCTTTAAAACGTTGAATATAACGTATTTACCAACCAAGTTGGGAAATAAGAATATTTTTCAAACTAGTCCTTTGGACCAGTGACCCTCTAGTGTCCTAAATAATAAACTGGTCTCCAGACGAGTCCCCGCCTTTGTTCTCCTATAGATTTGCAATTAATAAACTGGTCCTGAGGACCAGTAAGCTCCACTTTTCGAATTTAAAAACTAGTACAAGGAATTAATAAACTGGTTTTGGACCAGAGGAAGTGTGCTATTTCCCAGACTGTTACCAACCCTAACAAATCATACGAAGATTCTCAAACGTCTAAAGTTGGAATCGACATTTTTAAATTAAAGTTCCCGAGGTTACCACGAGATGGCAAAATTTCTATAAATCTACTTCCGAATTTGAATCGGTAAATGAGCTAAAAAAATAAAATCGAAATCAAATCTGGCAGCCTTGTTGGTAACAAACGTGTTTCCCTCTTAGTAATGTAAAGTCTACGAGTTTGATTTATCCCTGTTAGTTTTTTTTCATCCATGGTCTTAATAACATAACACTTGGATTTAATTAATACTCATAAACTACGCGTTACAGCAAACACCACCCTGCATCAGCTTATACTACGCAGTAATCTTTTATATCGGTTTTGTCGTCTGCTACAAGATGGGTCAGGGTTGGACATAAGAATTCTACAATGTTCCAATATCTTTTTGCAAGTTTTTTCGACTCCGACGTGTTCTATATCATCATGAAAACTCTTGATGATTCTCCAGCGGGCATTACTGGGAACAACCCACAGGTGTTTTTCTTCATTGCTGTTGTTCAGCACGCGTTTGAATAGTCTTCCATGTTGTAGGACATATTCTTTATGTAGTGAATCTTCTGCTTTGATTGACCTGCTTGCGTTGTTCAGTTGTTGTTTTATGTCTTGTAATTTCTGGTCGGCAAACTGGGCAGCAACTAACCAATCGTCGTTGTTTATTTCAGTGTATAAAATCGTTATTCCAATCGCTATTTCGATCTCGTTGGGTTCGTCAACCGGGGCTCGACTAAGAGCATCTACATGTCGCATGCGTTCACCTGGTCTATGTGTGACGGAGAAATCGTATTCTTGTAATTTTAGCCACCAGCAACCAATCCTTGGTATTAGGTGTTTCTTGGCTAATGTTCCTCTGACGGAATTGCAGTCGGTAACCACGGTGAATGTAATGCCAATAAGGTAGACTCGGAATTTTTCTAAACTCCAAACGACGGCTAAAGTCTCTAATTCCGATGAATGGTATTTTGCTTCTTCTCGAGTATTTTTCCTACTCGCGTAGTAGATCGGGTGTAATTTCTCATCTCGCCCTTTTTGTAGTAAAATCGCGCCTACTCCAGTTTGACTTGCGTCGGTGTGTACTTCAGTGTACGCGTTCGGGTCGTAAAGGTTCAGGGTAGGTCGTTCGGTTAGAAGCGTTTTCAACGCTTCAAATGATTCTTCTTGTCCCTTTTCCCAATTCCACTCTGTGTCTTTGCATAACAGTTTCGATAGTGGTTCGGCAATTATGGCAAATTTCTTTATGAACCGACGGAAATTACTTGCTAACCCCAAGAACCTTCGTACCTCGTGGACATTTTGCGGTCGTGGAAATCGACTTATACAGTCAATTTTTCTCTGGCCTGGTTTTATGCCGTATTCGTTAATTTCGAATCCCAAATAATTTATGGTGTTGTAGAGAAAGTAGCATTTCTTAAGGTTTAACGTTAACTTTGCTTTGTGGAAGACCACCAATATCTCCCTAAAGTGTTTCAAGCCTTCATCTTGATCTTCCGATGGCAAAAATACGTCGTCCATATACGCAAGGGCGATGGAATAACGCAATGGCCCTAAAACCGTATTCATCATACGTTGGAAGACGGCGGGTCCGTTAACCAACTGAAACTGATAGTTTCCGTCTGGCGTTACGAATGCCGTTTTATCTCGCGATTCTTTTCCAACTGGTATTTGGTAATAACCAGAAGTTAAGTCGAGACTTGTAAAATATTTGTTTCCTTTTAATCGTTCCAACTGATCATCAATTAATGGCAGCGGAAATGCATCTTTCTTTGTTATTCGATTCAGGGCATGATAGTCGATGCATAGGCGCTCATCTCCTGTTTTCTTTTTGACGATGAGAATTGGGCTTGCGTACGGAGAGTTTGATTCTTGGATAATTCCAGCAAATAGTAATTTTTTTTTTATCTTCTGCCGGACGTTTTCTCTTTCGGCGTGAGAAAGACGATACGGTCGATATGTTATTGGTTCTTTTGAAGTGAGTTCTATATTAAGCGTCGCTTTGTCGGTTAGCCCCAATTCGTTTAGATTTTCGGCGAAACAGCCTCGGTATTCGTTGATTAAATCACATAATTTGTGTTTGGCTTCACGGGTTACGTATGGTCCGGTGTTTATTTAGTCGATGCCAAATGGTCGTAACCAACGTTTCGTTTGTTGAATTGCTAAAACATCGTTGCACTCCTCTGTCGTGAATGGAATACAAGATACGGCTCGAGTCACCCTTTGGTTTGCTTTCATAACTATGTGCTTTGTGGACATATTAACGATGGGGACGTTCATTTTCCCCTCCTTATCAATTTGAAAGATTCCTCTTGGTACGCAGTATTCGCCTTCTGGGTAGAGTCGCATCTGACTTTCGATGTAAACATCGTGTTCTGTTCCTTTTCTGTCAGTCCAAACGTCAATGAACCCAACGTGTTGTGCGGGTATGACTGTTGCGTCCTGCGCCCATAAATTTAACGGTGGAGGATCTAGTTAAGGAATTTTGATGTTTGTTAAGCAGTTATCTTCGGTTGATTCCAGTGTCTCTTCAAACAGGCGTAACACATTGCCTCTCTTCACGATAGTGATGTGCGGTGGTTCAGTTAGTGGTTGACCTATTAGTAGGGGGATTTCTTGAACGTCGTCTTGAACCACCAATATGTCTGTTGTAGCGGTAGCTTGATCTACCTTTATCTGGGCTTGTCTGATCACGTCAACGGGTTTAGTGCTTCCTTTTCCGGCATAACCTCCGATACAGCACCCATCAGTGTCTTTTGCAATGTGGATATTCATCTCTTGAGCTGTGCTTTCTCTTATAATCATACATTTACTGCCTTGGTCCACATACGATCGTATAGGGTGTCCGTTAAGCGTGGCATTCATGAAATATTTCTGGTTACTTTCCGTGCTTGGTCTGGTATTTTCAACGTGATGTACCTGTTTCGGTCTTCGGCAATTTTTCGTTTCGTGTCCGGATAACGTGCAATTATCGCATCGTGGCTGCCTCTGTGGTTTAGGACAGAGTCGCGGTATGTGTCCGTAATTAAAGCAATTGTAACACAAGGGGTATCCTTGCTCATTAAATTTCGGTTTATGTCTCTCCTGAACGAGATCGGTCGCGTTTCCACGTTCTCTTTCTTTTCCATTGTTTTCCCATTATTTTGGGCATTATGGTTCGAACAAACATTTCCTTGAACGAAATCTCTGTTATTACTGTTCTTAACTTCATAGGCATAGGTTTTCTTTGCATTATTATCGTTAGGTTTTGTCAACTGCAATCTTCGTTCTAACTGATGTATGCATTGTAATACTTCCGGCGGGCTCTTAAATTCTTTCATCGATAGCGCGGTTATATTCTTTATTATTCAACCCTGTTATGATATACTCGATCATGTGTGACTCCGAATAACCGCATTGACGCAGCTTGGAAACCTTATCATGGTAATAAGTAGTGACGGTTTCTCCAGGTTTCCATGTTCTTGCCTCCATTTCTCGCTGTAGTTTCATAATACTTTTGGTTTCTGGGAACCATTTTTCGAGTAAGACCTTCCAATCGGCCCATGATTGGCTCATCGAATCCAAGGACTCATACCAGGTTTTGGCGCTTCCCTGTAATCGTGGTAACGCGTTGCTAATGATAGTTGAATCAGACCAATTGTAGGTTTGTGCTACATCGTCAATCTTCTTAAGCCACATAGTCATATTTTGGTGTGGCGCACGTTCGGGATCGAACTCCAGAATAATTTTTCCCACGTCGCCCCAATGATGGTGTTGCACGTTTGCGTTATTAGCGCTGGCTGTCGCACCTCCCGATTGCGATGGTGACATGGTACTTGAGTTTGCTCCTACGTTAGAATGGTTTGCCAACGCGGCGGCGATGCTAGCTTGGATCATCGTTTGCATTTGAGCCTGATTACCGAGAGTCGCAGCAACAGTTTGCTGTATAGTGGCCGTTATCGCATCTTGCATTGTTTTTTGAAATACCTCCGTTGTTACATAGACTAGAGTACCTGTGCTAGGACCATCTTCCCTGTCCTCGTTTCTGTTTCGTTCTCTCTCGTTGATATTGGTGTTCATCGTTTCGTCTACTTCTTTATCGTTATCGAGTTCGTGAATTACAGTGTTATCGTTATCGTTTTCGTTCTCTATCGCGTTATCGTTTTCGTTATCTATCGCGTTATCGTTTTCGTTATTTACCGTGTTCTCGTCATTGGACACGTTATCGGTTTCGTATTCCGTACTGTATGAGGTTCCACTACTATCTTCGCTAAATGAATCTTCGCATTCGTCGTTTACGATTAACGCCCTTATTCCCGATAAGGCCAGCTCTTTATAATTAACACGAGTTTTCGTTTCGATCCTACTACTTCGTCGTAACGACGGGCAATCGTTATTTTCGTTAAGTGATTCTCGTTTCATTAGACGTGAAATGTTCATAAACGTTACACGGCTTCTACGTTGGTTGTTGGCTATCCGAAGCCGAAAATGGCGCGACCACGTTTCGTAATGTTTCTTCGTTACGGTTTCGACGGTTCGTGCATCGTTTGTAATAGTCGTGCTAGTACGCTAGAATGTCAATAACTGCGGCGGATCCCACTTCTTACATGTTAACTCGTTAGTTAACGACCGTTTTGGCGTGTTAGTTAGAGACAATCAAACGCAAAATTGAAATTAAACAGGATGATATTTATTTGCATGGTTACATGGTGGTCACGTTTACGAGAATAATCTCCTCTCGCCTTCCTTTCGGTTGAGCGTTCTCGATCGGTATCGATTGATTTTGTATTGAATAGGAAGGGTTGCCATCTAAGGAGTAACGCGGGTTTGGTGGGAATTTTAAATTTATCTTGGGAGCTAACAATAGTTCATCGATATTGTTCACTATTGCCTCACGATTGCTTCACGAGGTCCAAGCCGAGAGTAGTTATTGACGAATGCCCCGTTGAAGGTTCAAGCGCCAAAAATTTCCTCTGTAAAATGAAAATGCCAGTGAGTTCTATCATAAAATATTGGGTCCAAGGCAAGGAAATGTCGAACAAAACCCCAGCTAAAATGTCCGCCGCATTAGAAGTTTGCCGGCAGTTACACAAAGCTGGAGAATTAGATGACGATCACCTTTTACCCAAGAAACATAGACTCCTTCCGGAAAAGGATCCGGATGATGAAGTTGAAAGCGCGGTTAATAACACTGAAGTGATTAATAAGTGTTATCTGAAAAAGGTTAGGGTTGCTTTTAGCCATCAAAATATTACGTAAATAAGTTGACTTAATTTTTGTAATTAGATCGCACCCGTTATTAATGGAGTGCCTCCGAAAGCTGGAAGCCAATGCTATGTATACATGATAAGCATGAATCTTAAGGAACTGAAACCAGGGAGCGAAGACGCCCCTAGTTTTTTACGTTTCGATCCTTTAAGCTCTTCTCGATTCTACGCGATTGTATCTTTAAAACCATTACCACCCGTAAGTTTTCGTTGTTGAGGCATTATTTCTTGTAATATTAAGAGAACAATGTTTCAGCTTTGCAAGTTTGATGCTTTTAATATGGCTGGAAAACTCGAGGTCGAACTTATCCCATACTCTGATAAGTCTATCATACTCACCGCTGAGAAGCGAAAGATTATAGGGGAATTTCAAAGAGTCACGTTCACTGAACTATTGAAACTGGAAGAAGAGTTATTGATATTTGACTTGGAACGAGCCGGATACTCCTTCTTCATCGGAGCCGTTGTAAGAGACGCTACAAGTTTCACCTTGGACTGGGACTTTATGACCATGATTAATGAAAGATATGCCAAAAACCAAAAATTGGCCTTGAGAGAGAATATTCGAAAAGCTGGCTTTACAAATGTCATTTCCAATAAGGAAAATATTGTTCAGCTATACGAAGACACGGTAGTTTTTCCAGCGCACGCCACTTTTAATAAGCATCCTCTTTACGTCTACAAAATTAGACTCGACAAGACCGTAAAATCCGAATTTGTTAATGGAAAATATAGTAATTACATCTCGTACTTTACTAAAGAGTATCAAGTCTCTAATCTCGATCCATCTCAGCCAATGTTGGAATGTTTCTATTGCGACAAACCTTGGTTAGCCGTACCTCAATACTTAGATCGAATGGGGGTCGTCACGTCGACTAGAAATAAAAATGATCGCTTATTTCTTCTGCCCGTCGAGGTCTGCGAAGTACAAGCCACACCAGCCTCCATGAGAAAGTTGGCTGTTTGTCTCCCTATCATCTTACACAGGATTAATACGTTACTATTAATACATGACTTAAGAGAAAAAGTCTCTGAAGAAACTGGCATTGGGCTAAAAAATAGGGTGGTTAAAAATGAACCGATCGTGTTCACCTGGACGCTCTTCAATGAAAATCTTGCCAAGAAAGAAAATAAAAAGAAAGCTGATCATTACGCTTATGGAGAAGTTATTGATGAAGATGCTAAACTAATTAGTCCGAGAGTATCCGAGATTGAATCCGAATCTTTAACTAATAGCGATTCTGATTCGGAGAATGATCCTGAAGATAAGGAAGTCAAGGATTACCATCTCAGACAGAGGAAGTCACTAATTCCAGCAATACCAACTCTGAAACTCGATGACGAGTTTCACCCGGATTTTTCCAAACTTCCTTTATTGGGCTTTTTACTTCAGGCTGTAACTGCCCTTAACGCGACTGATTTCGTGAACCTTGAAAGATTAGAAACAGTGGGGGATGCCTTTCTAAAATATGCCACATCCATGTACGCCTTCCATGTAAACCCGAATTTCGACGAAGGCAATCTAACCGCCTTAAAAATGAGGGAAATTTCAAATTCGAAACTATGCAAAATTGGTGTTAAATTAAAGCTGTACGAGATTCTAACTTACAGCAAATTTGAGCCCACTAAGACCTTCCTTCCTCCGGGTTTTCACGTCATTGATGGGCTGGAAGAAGCTTACGCGCGGTATAAACCCAGTGTTCGAAATCTATTTATGCTTGGCAATGTTGAAGATATAAAAAAATTGAGCGCCGACGAAATTCAAGCCAAACTTCTTAAGGATAACTGTGAAGAAAATTGCGCGTCTCCGGAGAATAAGGTGCACTTTTCACTCAGAATTCTGCAATATTTAAGTGATAAGAAAATTGCTGACCTTGTTGCAGCCCTAATTGGAGCCCACGTTTTGTCTGCTGGCATCGAAGGAGCTTTACTATTCATGTCATGGCTGGGTTTGAAAGTGTTACCTCTGAGAGGTGAAGAAGAAAGGTTGAAGCTACTTAATAAGGGAATTCCGCGTATAAAGGCTACTTACACCAACATACCACCACCAACAACGGCTTTATTGAAAGACACAACGTGGGACTACGAAAGATTAGATCAATTACTTTCCGGATTCGAAAATTTGGAGTCCAAAATTGGATATAAGTTTAAAGATAGATCGTACTTGTTGCAAGCTTTCACGCATACGTCTTATAATGGAACCCACGTAACGGATTGCTATCAACGATTGGAGTTTTTGGGTGATGCTGTTTTGGATTTTATCATAACGCGACACCTTTATGATGACAAAATGAACTTTAGTCCGGGAGAATTGTCAGACTTAAGAGAAGCGTTGGTAAATAACGCTTTTTTCGCTGTTTTGGCTGTGAAGTACGATCTGTACAAGTATTTGAAATACACTTCACCCGGTCTGCTTCACGCTGTTGACAAGTTTGCGACAAAAGTCAAATCTTCCAAGTATCAAGATTTACTGGAGGATGTGGTAATTTTATTTGTCATCTTAGTCATATAATTCGACGAAGTTTAAAATGATTTAAATAATCCGTAGAACATTATGATTGGCGAAGATGAATGCGAATTCGCTGAGGAAATTGAAGTTCCTAAAGCGCTGGGTGATGTTATAGAATCCCTGGCTGGTGCTATTTTCTTAGATAGTGGTTATTCCTTCAACGCTGTATGGAGTATCTTTAAAAATATGATGGCCAATGAACTAGGTAATAAATGATTAATTTTTTCCCCTAATGTACTTTATTTTTCAGACAAGGATGGTTGATACCGTGTACACCAGGATGCCAAGTAGCCTGGCGTTCAAGTGTAAATGGTATCAGTGCTCCAATGTATTGAACGAATGTTTCTGCTTTGTTTTATTTTATTAGAATTATTCCGGAAAAGCATTCCTATTAATCCCATCAGACACTTGATGGAAATGTACCCTGAAAAGGAGAAACTCAAATTTTGCGATCCCATTCTACTAAAGTCTCGCACCGCCGTCAAAGTAACAATTGAAACTGATAATGGAGTTAAAACATTTGGAGGTGTCGGAGTTAACAAGAAAATGGCAAAAGTTACCGCGGCTAAAAATGCTCTAAGAGCTTTAGGAAAAATAAGAAGGTAAGAAGTCGGCAATTAACAGTTTTGTTATATTTTAATGAAATTGAATATTATTATAACATAACCTTTATTTATTTTTTTTATTTAAATAGAGATAGGTATTAAAAATGACAATGTAAAGAATGTTTTTATGAGTTTGTACGAAACTCCAAGCTTCAATTTTGTCAAGCCATTTTATGTTTCTTTGAAGATTTGGCAATTGGTATTTTTTTGTTTCAAAATAAATACGAGTTTATTTCTATCACACTGCGTTTTCTTCTACAATGGATTACCTGGTAAATATTGCTAGTCATGGACAATAAGTCCTTTAAACGGGAACCTTGGAACTTCTTAGTTTTTCTAGCTTTAATTTAAATTCTTTGTGAGCCGTGAAATTAGGCCCCCTTTCCTACATTTTAATTTTACGGTTACATAAAGTGGCGAGCTTGCCAGGACTCGTTAAGACTGACATTACCAATTGTACTTACACGCGTACTTGTGCCATTACTTGTGCCTTTGCTTGAACTAACTGTCGCGTCATGAATCCCGCCGACCCGCATACTTTAATCGCCGCGATTAATGCGCAGTTACCGGGATTGTTTTGTTTGTATTTACCTAAACTATTGCAACTAGTCCTTAATCTAGTTCAATAATTAAACGACAATTAGAACTTTAAACGTCTTTATTAGTTCGCGTCCAAAACCACACTGCGAGTGAAACCCAAACAGTGATAAAGGAAAACTTATATAAAAAACAAATTGAATAGATAAACTATTAGGTCAAAACCATAATTTAAAACAAACAGATAAACACTTAGATTAAATCTAACTGTTTATCAATACATCTTTCTTTTCCCATAACAATTACTTTAAGAATATTTTGTGCAACGTATATAATATATCAAATGTTCAATTTGTCTGGCTTCTTGATCTTGCGTTTCGATTTTCGTACAGTAAGTGTGTCGTCGAGAAATGAAGGAGCCTCATCGATGGATGCTTCTGTCTCGACCCCGTGTTCTTCTGGTTTGGAAATTGTTGTTTTTGAATCAGCAAATCTGACTAGAGGATTCATGATTGGTTCCACTGGATCAACGTCTGGTACTGTATCTGGAAGTAACGCTGCCTCAGCGATGGGTGCTAATGTCTCGAACCATTGTTCCTCTGGTTCAGTATACGGCGTGTTTAAATCCTCATCTGGTTCTATAGGTTCCCCGATTGGTTCTACTGGATCAACGTCCGGTTGCATTTTATAAATCAGAGAGTCCTACTCGTCGTCTAGACTCATTCTTAGCGGCGAACAATTATAATTTTCAAAACTACAATCGTCTCGTATATTTCTTTCGAACGGCTCATCGACTTCTTTAAGGTGTCTTCGATTTCTACGCAATCGTTTACCCCCTTCTGTTTCGACTTCCTACGATCTGAGAGCCTTCTCTCCCACAAACATAGCTTTTTCTTTCCAGAGTCCATTTTGATTTTGAATTCTGACTGTTACCCCTGAGTTCAAGGGTTTCAAATCTTTCCCTTGAGACTTCTGCTTTCGTTTCATAGGGAGTGGCCTTGCCGTTTCCTTTTGATACGTGGGAAGTCTCGTACGAATATGTCGGCCCATTAGCAGTTCTGCCGGCGATTTTCCATTTTCCACTTTCCATCGGCGTATTTCGGTAGCTTAATAAACTCAGTTGGAAATCTGACTTCGCATCTTCCGCTTTTCCAAGCAACCGTTTCGCAATCTGGACCCCCTTTTCGGCCAAACCGTTCGACTGAGAATACTTGGGGCTTGACTTTGTGTTGACAAAATCGTAGTCTCTTGCAAATGCTTTGAACTCGAATGAGTCAAACGGAACGTTATCGGATAATAATTCGTACGGTATGCCATGTCGAACGAACGTTCGTTTCATGTTGCAGATGACGGCATGGGCTGTGGTTGATCTAATTTCCTCTACTTCGAGAAAGTTTGAGTAAGCGTTAAAAATTACCAGATAATTTTTGCCGGCATGATGAAAAATATCGGAGGCTGCCGGGAGTGTGGCGCACTCCTGTAAGCCTTCCCTGCTTATACACATACGACCTAGCGGCCCCTGTCAGTGCTGGGCCGTGTAGGGTCTCCCGCTCATTTCTTGCTGGTGCTCAAGACCTAACGGCTAAGCACTAGTGTTAGTAGGTGGGGGAAAAAAAATATCGGAGGCTACTCTTTCCCACGGCTTTTCGGGGACTTCTCTTAAAATGTATGGCTCTTGACGTGGCGTATTTTGATAAATATTGCATGTCGGACAACGCTTGCAGTTATTCCCAATAGCTTGATCCATATTGGGCCAATATATCGCCTGTCTAG
The DNA here is from genome assembly GCA_019434445.1 of Phalangium opilio. Classification (NCBI taxonomy): domain Eukaryota; kingdom Metazoa; phylum Arthropoda; class Arachnida; order Opiliones; family Phalangiidae; genus Phalangium; species Phalangium opilio. The sequence goes on from JAEQBA010000652.1 coordinate 492,588, forward strand.
CCCGTCTCCGACACTTTTCTATGCCCATGTGTCCATCATGAAAATGACCCTTAACATTCGTTCCCGTAGTGTCTTGGGAACGACAATGCGACTGCCCTTGAGGATAAGACCATTGGCCTCTGTTAATTCCGCCACGTAACTGTTAGTACTACTGTCTTGTGTCTTCCAACCCGTCCGTATTTGATGCCGTAGTTTGGTTAACTCCTCATCCTTGTGAAGTTTCTTCTTTTAGCCGATTCATCATTGAACTACTAACTGGTAGAGCATTACATATGGCATTCACGTGGACTTGAATTTCGTTGCTCACGTCGTTGAATGAATGTTTATTGACTTTCTCAAAGAGATCCCTTTTAGAACAGGGAGGAGCAAAAGAATTTGCTCACAAGTTATAAGTATTAGTACAATAAAAATTTTACATAATGAAACCAGTAAAAATAAAAATATAATGAAAATATTAAAAAGTTTGTAAGGAAAGAAAATTGTTCAAATGCGATTAGGGTTGTAGCCTTAGAGAAAACCATTGCTGTAGGACTCTCTTCGACACTGCCACCGCCGCGAAGTTGATTTCGTCACCGAAACCAAGATAAACGGGCAGGGGATCGATCCCTCCCCAAGAAGGTTCGAAGCCCTCTCTAATTCCAGCAAAGGCTGGGCAATGTAGAAGAACATGCCGAATATCTTCTGCTATTTTTGTTGTCCCCTTCTTCGGCGGGAGAGCACGCTCTAGATAACGCGTCCGCCAGTATTAGGCTTTTCCCTGGTGTATACTCCAGCGAAAACTGATATCTCATTAATTTCAGGAAAATCCTTTGAAGACGTGTTGGTACTTCAGCTAGAGTTCTCTTGGTCATCGTCAACAACGGTTTGTGGTCCGTTTCTAAAACGAAATGGGTTCCGTAAATATAATTATGGAATCTTTGACAACCGAACCACAACCCCAGACTTTCTTTCTCGATTTGGGCGTAACGAGTTTGTGCGTCCGTTAAAGCCCGAGAAGATATGCTACAGGTCGCCATCCATCTTTGTGTAGCTGCATTAGTACTGCCCCGAGGCCATCTTGAGATGCGTTGGTAGGTACTTTAGTGCGCTTACATGGGTCATAAAAACATAGGACCGGTTCTTTCGTTAAAACTTGCTTGACGTAATTCCATTCTCGATGATGTTCTGGTTGTATTGCGTTATCGGTATTTTTGTTTTGAAGGCTGCGTAAATGAACCGTATTGGCCGAAAGATTCGGAATATATTTCCCAACGAAACTCACGACTCCTAACGCTCGTAAAACGTCCGATCTGGTTGTGGGTGTAGGCATTTTCCATATTGCCTCGGTCTTTCTTGGATCTGGTTTTATCCCTTGTCTTGATATAATTTCACCCATATAAGTGACTTCTGTGGCCCGAAAAAGCATTTGTCAGCATTCAGGGTCACGTTAGCCTTCTTTAACCGCAGCAAGGTTTCCTCTAATCGAATGTCATGCTCTTCCAGTGAATGACCCCATACCAGAACATCATCATGGAGTGGCCTTGTGTTAGGCAACCCATCAAGGCATTGGCTGAATAATGCTTTAAAGAATATTTCCGGGGCCGAAGCAATCCCAAACGGCAACCGTTGAAAACAATACCGTCCAAACGGAGTGTTAAAGGTCGTTAGCAGCCGACTGTCCTGTTCCAACGGAATTTGATGGAATCCTGATGCGGCATCTAGCTTGGAGAAATATCTAGCCCCTGCGAGATCAGCTTGAATCTCTTCCTTGACTGGAATTTGGTAATGTTCTCGTAGTATGTTCGGGTTCAATGTTTTTGTTGGGTCTAAACACAAACGTAACCTTGTCTTTCCTGTCACTGACCCCGACTCAGACCTGTCCTTGGCTGATCCCTTTCTGTCCTTTTCAATAATAACTAACGGGCTCACCCATTCCGTTGGCTCTGAGACTTTCCGAATTATTTCCTGACTTTCCAACCGATGCAGTTCCGTTTTTAACCGATCCTCAAGTGCAAACGGGATTCTTCTGGGCGGTATGACAACAGGAATCGCGCCCTCTCGTAGCTGTATTCGGCACGTGGTCTCCAAACAGCCAATTCCTTTGAATACTTCCGGAAACTTTGCTAACATTTTACTTTTGAATAGCTGATCTCCCTTAGGCATCTGTTCTCTAGCTGGCTGTTCAACTGGTAAATCTTCAAGGTTTACGCCGTCTTGTTGTACTTTCATATTGAATTTGTCTTGAACGACTTCGTATACAAGTTTCACCAGGCCCAAATCAACGCAAGCTACTCGTCCCAGAATAGGTTGCTCCGTATCGTCAACTAACACCATGCTTGTGGCTACCGTCCTATTCTTGACGCTACTCTGGACTCTCACCTCCCCGTACGTTTTGATGTCAGCTCCACCATATGCCCGTAATCGTGCGGTCGTAGATTTGATTTCAGGTTGTGGTTTCATGTCCTTCCAATACGCTCGAGGTACCAAATTCGCCTGTGCACCCGTATCCAACTTAAAAGGGATGGTCACCCCGTTAACTGAGACGGGAATGATCCAATCGCGTTGTGAAGACCGACTTCCGACCGAGATATTGATCATATCGATTAGGAAATTCGTCATCGCTGTCAGTTTGGCCATTCGTTTCTACTTGGTGAATTTGTGCTTTGTCTCTACAAACCACGGCAAAATGATTTCGTCTGTTGCATTTCCGACATGTCCGTCCGTACGCCGGACATCGACTTCTTTCATGCGTACCGGCACAACGAAAACAGGTCGGTGGTGGCGCTGTACTATGCCCTTTATATTTATGCTTGTGGTGTGAGGTCTCGGCATGCGTCGGCGATTTGTGTGGTACTTTGCCCCGAGGACCCGGCTTGCTTACCATGTCCACCAAACTAGTCCCGGGTGCTGCGTCAACCCAACTCTTCATCTGCTGGGATACCGTTTCCGCCGAACGGCACACTTGTATAGTCTTGTCTAATGGTATATTATCCTCCGCGAGAAGAGTTCTACGCAACTTAGAGCTGGCACCGTAGATTATTTGATCTCTAATTAACGAGTCCAAGAGATCCCCGTAATTACACGACTTGCCCTTCGTCCGAAGATCAACGACATACTGGTCAATGGTTTCGCCCTCCTGTTGTAGACGGCAACGAAAGACGTATCGCTGTATGGCTGATTTTTTTTCGGCGTACAGTACGTTGTAAATTTCGCGACTGTATTGGCGTAGGACCGCGGGACTTCGGTGTTGAATTCAAAAGTGTTGTAAACATCAATGGCCGCTTGACCTGCCACGTGGAGAAATAACGCAAGTTTCTGAGAGTCCGACCTCGCCCCGCTGGACGGACCCGTCGCGGACTCAAATAATTCGAATCGTTGGAGAAAAACGCACCACGCGTGATCTTCATTACCCGCGAAACTGAGTTCTGGTGGAGTCTTTAAACCGTCCATCGCGTAAAACAATTAACACACAGCGAGACACGAGAACGTAGGTTAGGATTCTGACGCCATGTTTTGTTTGTATTTACCTAAACTATTGCAACTAGTCCTTAATCTAGTTCAATAATTAAACGACAATTAGAACTTTAAACGTCTTTATTAGTTTGCGTCCAAAACCACACTGCGAGTGAAACCCAAACAGTGATAAAGGAAAACTTATATAAAAAACAAATTGAATAGATAAACTATTACGTCAAAACAATAATTTAAAACAAACAGATAAACACTTTGATTAAATCTAACTGTTTATCAATACAGGGATCTTATAATCCCCCGAGGAGGAACACTCCTCCTCCAAGCCTTGGTACGAGTCCTACGCGTGCGCAAGGACAAGCGGCTGGAGGAATCCCACCTCCGCCACCGCAAGGTGCAGCGTCAAATGTTTTGATTCAAACTATTCAAACACTTGCAACTACGTTAGCGAACATAGGAACTAGACAAGCCACCAGAAATAGGCCAAAACCACCCCCTCACTTAATATTTAGTGGTGTTGAAGGTGAAAGCGCGCCGGAATTCCTTCGGACTTTGACGGAATTTGCTGAATATCACAGCATGACAGGAAATGACATTATCGCGCTTCTACCCCAAATATTAAGGGGCCGTGCATTAATCTGGTTTAGAGACATAAATAGCCCAAATCAAGCACTAACGTGGCGTACAGTGAAAGGCGCGTTTCGAGACTTTCTTTTCTGTAAGAGCGGAGGAATCCCTCCGCCTTGAAATAGCACAATTGAAACAACCCGCCGATGTCTCTTTTGACGCGTATATTGCCAGTATCACCACGATGAATCAGAACATACGCGTTCCTTACACTGACTCTGAACTTGTCGGTATTTGCAAGAAAAATATCCTCCCCGAGATACGCATCCATGTCTTTAACGACAACATAAGGACAATGCGCAGCTTCATAGAAAAGGGCCGCGTAACAGCTTGGAAGAGAGAAGTACTAGGTTAGGATAGGTTAGGTTAGGTTAGGTTAGGTTAGGTAACAGAAGAAATTTTACGAGCGACACCTTCTAGCTCATTGCATCCTAGAGACAGTTCAAAGTCTACCTCGCGTTTCTCCCACCGCCGCGGTTTTTTCTAAACCGCCCGGGGGAGGTGCGAAATCAAAGGTTGCGACATCAAATGCAAGAAATACCAATAGACCAAAGACTCCTACACAGGTTAAGCCAGAGCAAAACGATTTAAGTCAAATAGAATGCTATAAGTGCGGACTCTTAGGACAAACAAGAAGTCGCGCAAAGACAGGCTTCGGAAAACGCAAAAGCGGGAAGACCGTGAAGCCCCTTATGGAATTTGGCTCTGTGGATGTGCGTCGCTGTGAGGTTGATCCTCCCGTGGTCATAGAAGCCGTGTATTCGCATGGGACTTTCGCGACCAGACTAGATTCAGGCGCTGATGCTTGTTTTATCAGCTTATATCAGTGGCGTAATTTAGTCAGAACTTTAAAGCCAGACTTAGTCCTTCCGGAAGAAGAAGACACTCAATGCATAGTGTTAGGCGATGGACGTTATACCTTCACGAAGGGACGCGCGCGAATATACTTCCGCTTAGGACAGTTGAAACTAAAGCAAGAGTTTCACGTAGTTCCCTCACTGCCAAACGATTTTATTCTGGGAAAAAATTTCCTGTATAAACATCGGGCGATTCTGGACTTTGGTACAAAAACTTGTCAGATTGACGTTTCCATTCGTGTTAAATCTCCCTGGGTTAAAGACTCCAACACCTCAGATTATCGAAGATATTGAACAAGCTGTCGCGTCGCCTACACTGAGTCCTAAACAGAAGGAAGACTTGAAAACTTTATTATTACGATTTCCAAAACTATTTTCGGAAATAGCGGGACGTACGAACTTAGTCTATCACGAGATACACACTACCACCGATGTTCCCGTTAGTCAACGCGCGTATCGTGTTAGCGACGAGAAACAAGATATGCCCCAAGGCATATTAACGCTTTTTGCAGTGTGATATTGTCTTTAACAAGACCCGAAATTAGGGATATTCACACCGGTAACGTCAACGATTCCCGCTACCAATAAGCAAAGGCGTGGAAAAGTATGGGAAAAATATCGATAGCTTAACAACAATTCGTAGTGGCGCAGACGTAAAGTATCCGCATCCCACACCGCCAACGTCAGTTCGAATCCCGCTTCCTCCGAGTCAGCATTTTCTCGTCGAAAATATGATCGAATTTAGTATAGATGTCGCTAGTGCTGTGGAGAATCAAATTCCGGCGAGCTCTGCCGCGTAATTTAAATTTAAAAGCCAGCCTGCTTCCAGGGGTTTCCGTATAAAGCTTTTGCTATGGGCAAAAAGCTTAAAAACGGATAATTGAAGATCATCTTCACGAAATGATCCGCGACGGAATCGTGAAGCCCTCCGTTAGTCCTTACGCGTCGCCTGTGGTACTGGTCCACCAGAAATGCGGAAAGATACGTTTGTGCGTCGACTATCGCGCTTTAAATAAAGTGACCGTGAAAGATCCTTATCCGCTTCCGAGAATAGAGGAACTGTTAGGGAAAATGGGTGCCCCGAAGTTCATAACAGCACTGGACTTAAAGAGCGGCTATTGGCTATTGCGTTTCACCAACGTCACTTCCATGACAAGTTCAGAGTACCCAGTGACAAACTTATGGAACATATCTTATGAACTTATGCTATTTCCATTAACCCTAACCAACCATAGGCATTTTCTCAGAAACCATTCCTTTGGGGTGAGGTAGTCCACCCCAATTTTGAAGTCTGCGATTGGCTAATTGTACCCATTTGGCAAGGGGTGCTTATTTGCGAAAAAAAACGTATCGCTGAAAGAAAAATTCTCTCTCCTCTCCGGGCAGTCGCGAGTGACGTAGCTGGATCCCAACAGCCTTTGGGAAGTAGATTTTTGGGGGTATTACGCGGATTTCAAAAATGTCTGTCTTAGCAAAATGCGTGAAGTGGAATATTTTTCAATTGCATATTATAACGTATACATTTGCAAATTCTTAACACAGTAGACCTAAATGAATATATAACTTCTTAATTTTTGATTCTATAAATTCAGCTCTCAATGGTCCATTTTATTTTTAACAAGGTTTTAATCCATACAAAAATGAGGTAGAAATTTAGAAAATTGTGAAAGTTTATCACATACTTTAGCTTTAACATGTGTTGTAATTAGAAAACTTTGTTTACAAATAAATTTATTGACTAGCCTAAAAACGCTAGTGTAATACTGTATCAACTGTAGAACCAAATTTATCACAAATTTATCTGAGAATTATAATTATTCTGTTTCTACATAGTGAGCTTTTCCATTTTCTTCTCCCGCTTCCTTTCTTGCGCTTCACCCAGAGTAGTTAAATTTATGAATTTTATCCTGATACGCGTTCTCATCTTTATGTAAGTAAAAATTATTTCTCTTGGGTATTGAGGAAATAATTTAAAAATTTTCTCAGTAAGATTTTTAATAACTCCCCTCTCTTTGCTTATTGAAATTCCTTTATATTTAGTCGGCCCTCTATGATGGTCGAGAAAACATTTTTCAAAGGTATTTACATCACTTAAAAATTTTTTGGATGGAACTGTAGCGCCCCCATAACTTAATTGAGAAACCCACGAAGGAATACCATAGCAATGATCTGTTAGGGTATTGGAAGAGCTTTTCAATTGCGGATTGGGATATTTATCAACAAATGTTCTCGCAACCCAGCCAGCTAAATACTCCATTCCACCCTCTTCTTGGGCAGTTAATTTTCCCCCCATATTTTCCTTGTTATTTACCTGTACTTTTGGTGAAGAACTAGCATTTTTTCTGTTAATTTTCATTGTGTTTAAGTTTGTTAAGTTTTGAAATCTAGGGGTTTTTTTAAGAGGCGAGTGCGTGGGAGAAACAACAGCGTTAATGGAATGAACAACAGCATCATTAAGATCTTCACACAAACTCTCACTGGTATCTTCCATTATATCGCTATCTTCTAAAACAATATCTGATTCTTTTAGAACCCGCGTTACAAAGTATTCATCAGATGTTTGCGATACCGTATTAACATTTGATTTCACTATTCTAGGATTTTTTCCCAGGACAATAATCCTAATCCTGTAAAATGCATTTATAGGAGTTGGATGATCATCCAAACCCCCTCTTGTCCTTAATTGTGAAAAGAAGTTCTCTAAACAATCCTGATTTAATCTGTGTGTTAAGATGTGCTTAGTTCCTGTTAGATTAAGTTACTAGTAAATGAGATCTTAACATACACAGTTATGGGCCAGGTTAAATCAAGCTTATTTTAATCAAGAGATACACAATTAACTTTGTTACAAACTGCGGCTAAGAGGCGTTCTTCCTAGCTGCACTGCGGGCTGGAGATCCGCTCTGAACTGCCAGTCCCTCATGTAGCTAGTAATTGTTATAGTGTTTGTTATAATGTTTGTGATTAGGCTGGCGCCGTCTAGGGAGGTTTTAAGGTACTAATGTAAGGCGCGTAATACAACAGGTACAAATGTAACAACTTTCTTTTTTTTTTTTTTTTTTTTGCGAGTGTACTGTTGCTTGTTTAAGTAGTTAGTTTGTGTAGCGGAGTGGCTTGCGAATGTCACGCTTCGGGCGACTAGGCAACTGTGATAACGGTGGATCCATCGGTGTGGGCGGAGCACCTTGGGAGACCGAATGTTCGATCGGCACATCGGTCGGTGCAGTGCCGGTTGGTAGAGGAGTCTCACGATGGTGGGATGAGACGGCAGGAGGGACAAGTGGCGGTGGAGCCGGGCGTGCCTTCGTGTGAGTGTGCCATGCAAATGGTTCCGGGTCATGCCTCATTGGTTCGCATGGGGTGAACCATGTGTGATCGGAATGTGTATCGGGTGTACGTTCGATGTCCGAGGGATCTAACCGAATTTGGCTTCTCGTGCGACGGATGAGTTTATCCAGGGTCGTGTGTAGTTGGTAGGATAGAGGTTCAGGGCCAACTGAAGCTATTCTAGCCGGGAGCCACAATCTAGGGCCAGCGAGGTAGCGGACAGCCTGACCAGGGTATAATTGAGGTAGAGGCTTGGTTGACGTGTTGTTGAAAGTTGCAACCATGTTCTTTTGGCGTTCGTGAAGGACCCGTTTGGTGTCGTTCGTGGGATACAATGGCTCAAGTGAGGTGTTGGTGGTAGTTAAGTGTGTGCGTAGGCGACGACCCATAAGTAATTCGGCTGGTGATGGAAGATCTGTTTTGGGTGTAGTGCGATAATCCAGTAATACTTGATCCAGGTCACGATGTTCCTTCTTGGCCTTTATTAAGGAGTTCTTAAGCGTTTGAATGGTCCGTTCCGTCATGCCATTCGATTTCGGATAGTAGGGGCTGGAGGTAGTGTGTCTAACACCCCACTGCTCAAGAAAGTGTTTAAAAGCCGCAGACGAGAACGGCGGGCCATTATCCGTGACCAACAGTTGAGGTGCGCCGTAGCGGGCAAAATTGGATTTCATAAAATTGATCACCGCCTGTGCATTGGTGGATTGAAGCAACTTTGCCTCAACAAACTTGGAATGGTAATCCACCAATAGAATGTAATGTTGGGAGTCCACTTGAAAAAGGTCAGAACCAACAGTTTCCCATGGGAGTTGTGGGACTGGATGGGGTGTTAAAGGCATGGCGATATTAGCGCGGTCTCGTTCACGACAGATGGTGCAGGCTCGAACAAAATCTGTGATATGGTGGGACATGTGTGGCCAAAACACATTTATTTTTGCCTTTGCAACACAGGAGTTAATGCCTTGATGCGTGCTGTGAATTTTTGTAAGCATTTCCCCTTGAAGTGCTTTCGGGATAACCAGACAACAACCACGATAGACTAGACCATCCTCGATGTATAGTTCGTTCTGGTGTTGCCAATACGCTGCCAGCTCCGGTGAGAGATTCTTGTGGGTTCTGGGCCAGCCTTGATGGATATGTTCGCTGACCTGTTGCAGGACAGAGTCGTCCTTTGTGGCAGATTTGTACCTGTCCTGAATGGAGGCGGGAAAGGTCGTAATGGCATGGACAGCCGCATGGGGACCCTCCAGGTTGTCCGTATTGATTAAGACGTGGGATTCATGGGCTCGGGATAGCGTGTCAGCTATGTATAGCTCAGACCCAGGCACGTAAACCAACTGAATGTTGTAGCGGAATAAACGCATGACCAGGCGTTGTAGGCGCGGAGATAGTATATGTAGTGGTTTCTGTACGATCGCGATGAGGGGTTTATGGTCAGTTTGCACCGTAGCTGTAGCGCCTGCGATGTAGAAATGGAAGTGTTCGCACGCAAACACTACACCCAGCAGTTCCTTTTCGATTTGCGAATAGCGACGCTGTGTTGGTGTGAAGGCTGTCGACGTGTATTCGACTGGATGGGAATCCTGGAGCAAAGCCGCTCCGATGCCACTCTGACTGGCATCCACGGAGATGACACTTGGCCTGGCCGGATTGTAGAAAGCGAGGACTGGTGTGGTAGATAAGAGGGCTTTGAGGTGATCATAGTGTGATTGGTGATGGGACTCCCACACGAACGCTATTTCTGGTTTTAACAGGAGCCTGAGTGGTGCCGTATCAGACGTTGCCTCTGGTAAGAATTTGGCCACATAATTGATCATCCCCAAGAACCGCTGGAGAGCCTTCTTGTCCGCGGGGGGTGGTAATGAGCAGATGGCCTTGACTTTTTTGGGATCCACGTGTACGCCACGTGCACTTATGACATGACCTAAGTACGTGATCTGGGGTATCGCAAGTTGGATTTTGGATGAGCTAAACTGGAGGCCGTGTTCCTTGGCGCGCTCCAAAACCTGCAACAACATCCGGGCGTTGGAGGCAACATCAACTGAGGCGATAAGAAAGTCATCGGTCGAAATGTGTACATTGGGGAACTCCGAAGTTGGATATATGGTGCGCATGACACATTGAAAGTATTCCGTGGCCGTGACGATTCCATATGGCAGCCTCGTATAGCGGAAACGACCCCAAGGCGTGGCAAAGGTGCACAGCCTCGAGCTGTCTTCAGTCAACACAATTTGCCAGAAAGCGCTTTTGGCATCGAGGACCGTGAAAATTTTCGACGCGGTGCTTTGGCATCTGCAACGACGGTTGATGTGGTAAGGCATCGTAAATGGTTTTCGTGATAATGTTCACTTGTGAGCCAGTGTCGACCTTGAACGTGGTTGGTTGATTGTAGATGTAAATCTCGTCATAGAGCTCATCAGACTCGCACCGTGATTGAACGGTATGTACCGTAAGGTTTCCGTCTTGTGAAACCTGTGGATGGAGGGTGAGGCCATAACTTAGATAATCGGAAGGGGCATGGTCATGGTCACCCTCATAATCATAGCCCGGGTGAGCGTCGGTGTCCGAGTCGACATAATCGTCATGGGGCGCGTCACGGGCTTCTAAGGCATGAGTTAAATGGCCAGGTTAAATCAAGCTTATTTTAATCAAGAGATACACAATTAACTTTGTTACAAACTGCGGCTAAGAGGCGTTCTTCCTAGCTGCACTGCGGGCTGGAGATCCGCTCTGAACTGCCAGTCCCTCATGTAGCTAGTAATTGTTATAGTGTTTGTTATAATGTTTGTGATTAGGCTGGCGCCGTCTAGGGAGGTTTTAAGGTACTAATGTAAGGCGCGTAATACAACAGGTACAAATGTAACAGTTCCGTACTTCCTTTTCAAGTCATAATATAGATTTTTGAGAGAACTGTTGGATATTATAATAGATTTCTGAAAATTTGTAAGGACCCATTCTTCTTGCCATCGCAAATCATGGCATTCATAGTATAAGCATGGTATAAGACATTTTGTCTAAAATTTCATTTTGGGCAAGCAAATTCATGCCATACCCACATTTAGATTCTGGGGTATCAAATTTAACGTAACTGTTCATAACATCGAACCAGCTATTTATTATTTCTAGGAACTCTGCTGTTTCGTCACTAAACCCCATTCTTTTCACAGCTGTTGCCACATTATGTGATAAAAGCTCAGCCGCTAGCCTCACATTTTGCCTTTGAGTTTTAACACAGTTAAAATGCAACTCAGTCAGCTTTGGACACATCTTGATTTCACCCCTATCTTGCTGGATCATTCGCAATACGGGTTCTTTCGAAATTTTTTCATCATCAAGAATGAACCCTTGTCCAAAAACCAGTTTCTCACTAATTTTAGTAGATGGGGGCATCAGCAAAACAGTAAATTATTTGACTTGAGTCAGCAGGGTTTGTAAACCAAGTTCTATTAAGTGACACACCTAATTCTCTCCACAATCCCTGGTTGCCTCCACCCATATCATTTACACATGCAACCACTTCAAAGCCAGCGTTTTTTTAACTCAACTATGACTGATGAAAGCACTGACTTGGTCATTTTTTGATCTAGTCCCAAATATATTGGCTGCTTCCGGTAGCACCACCGATTTCGTGGGGTTGAAGCCCATTCCATTGATGGAAGTCCAGCGTTTAAGCGAATCCACATCCGCTTGGAGAGCCTGAGAGCCCGAAAGTTTTCGCATACCATGTCCCAACTTAGAGTCATCAGCAAAAAGACTGAAGAACGAGTCCTTAATGACGAGGAGAGATCGTTAATATAGACCACAAAAAGCGTGGGGCCAAGGACTGATCTCTGAGGAACGCCACTTTCCATCATGCACCAAGATGGAAAGACTCCTCTAAGGGCGACTCGCAGATGTCGGTTGCACAGGAATGCCGCAATCCAATCAACTATCATGGATGGTTACCCCCAACTCATCGAGCTTGAGGATAAGAAGTGAGTGCGGCACCGTGTCAAACGCCTTACGTAAGTCCAGAAAGATCACGTCGACGCGTCACCCGCGTCCAGACACTTCGTCACGGAAAGGTATTACACTGGACGTGTCTGTGTGTGTGTCACTGCGTTCGCAGTTGGCAAATCGAAGCAAATGAGTTCGCAGAAAGCAATATTAGCTTCTACTCGATTATCATCGTTAAGGGGAAGATATGTTGGCGACCACCGGATAAGGTTATGATAAAAATTAAGCCTCCTCCCAATTGGCAGGGCTTCCGTCAAAGATTCACACAATTGCGGCTTTTCTTACAATTTATTTTGAATCAATCGCCTTATATCGTATATTTCCAAAAATTTATAAAGAGGCATACGATTGAATTCAACAATAGCTATGTTGAAAATGATTTTAGGGATAAGGTTTCTAAAAACGATTAAACTAGAATTTAGGTAAATTAATGACGATTAAAATAATAAAGATCAGTTATATTTAACTAGCTGTTACCCGCGGCGTCGCTCGCGTAAAATAAGAACTTCCATCATGATATAAAGAATGGGTACATTTTACTCATGACTAATAATTTTGTACCACCCTAGGAGCGATGGCACTCAGTGTTGCCCGTCGGGACATTTTTTATTACTTTTCACGCGGACATTATTACATAAAGAAGGGTTTTTTAAGTTTTTGGCCGCCATTTAAAAGATGGCAACAAATCGAACCCAAAAGACCATTCAGCCCGTCTTTAGGTTAAAGGAAACCAGTGTACTAAATATTTGTAAAATCGGTTGAAAAGCGCTGGATTTATTGCATAGAGAAGATTTTTTTACATTTCTGGGCGCCATTTTTTAAGATGGCGGCGAATTGGAAAAATCTTTCTTAGTACGCGCCTACTACTTATGAGTAGCGTTCCTGCCAATTTTCAGCTTTCTAGGGCAAGTGGTTTCGGCTGGGCGTTGATTATCAGTCAGTCTGTCGGTCAGTCAGTCAGTCAGTCAGGACTTTGATTTATATAGATATAGATTATTTAAGTAAAACCTCTTAATTGCATCTCGATTCGGAGAGGTTAATTTCGGTTTCCCAACTTGTTTTATCTCTCGTAAATCTCTCCCCGCCACCAGGTGTCCGATGTTTAGCGCCGCTTTTGTCAAGACAGGCCAATCCCTAAACTATGTTGCAAAATAGTTAGTCTTTGCGAGCTAAAATCACAGCTTGAAAATTGATTATAAAAGAACGACAATGTTTTGGTGAGTTATCTTAATGTTTTAATACCCTTAATAAAATAAATATAACATGTTTTTCTACTTCATTATTCCTACAAAGAGGGGAACATTTACAGTTTTATCAAAAGTGTGGTTATATGTATAATTACAAAATAATTAACTAATAGCTTAGTGGCTTGCCCTTTATTTCAACTGAACCTTTATTTTGTCTTCAATTAGTTTCATCAGAAGTCCCTTAAATTAGCCTACGAAGTAACCAAAAATGAGGTTTGGGACTCCCCTCTCTTGTGTAGCAATACTTTAAGATGAGCGACACATTCGCCACCTCGCGATAACTTTTCTCAAACCTCCGGTTTAGGCGCGACTCGTACGCTAAAATTTGCCCTATTGAAGAGAGAAAGGGCTATTGGCTGAACATGAACTCTGAATCTCAAAAGGGACGGGAAAACTCCCGCCTCTCACTGGTCCCTTTAGAGATGCAGCGTTCATGGGCTGAAGTAGCCCCGCCCCGCTCACGTGAAGATATATTTCCAATAGAGGAGCTCAAGATTTCAAACAGAGTTAGGAAAGGGGAGAAACAGAACCCCCATCCATGGAGTAAAAAGAAGTTTTAACCCCAGCATCTTCATAGTCAAATCATCAAAACTACGGGAAATGTATTGGTCAAAATTTCCAGTGACCCCGGGCCCTTAGTTTTTAAAAAAATTATGGGACTTATTAAAATTTTAATGGACAACATGACGTGTCCTGTGCTTATTTCCGGCCCATGTCTTAACTGCGTTGTTGATAACAAGGACTGTAAGCAGACGACAAATAAAAATAAAATAAAAATGTACGAAGTTCAGGGACGGAAATAAGAAAAATTACTTATAGGACATGTGTTCAGTGACGCCCCCTTTGACTGGGACATTGTCCAATGGAGTGCGCAAAAATAGTGTCGCGTCTTCATAGTCAAGCTATCAAAACGTCTGAAAAAGTTACTGGTCAAAATGTCCAGTGACCCCCTTAGTTTTTAAAAAATTTATGGGACATTTTAAAATTTAATTGGACAATGTGCAGTGTCCTGTGCTTATTTCCGGCCCTATTTTTGACATCCCTACTAAGCCGACGAAAAAAAATAAAATAAAAATCTACGTAGCTCCAGGATTTTAAGTAGTGTCGAGAATAATATGAACCGAACCGAACCGAACTTACATTAATTCCAAATACAAGTACTACTAAGGGAAAATCAGCTTACAGGTGAATATTTTTATCGGTCTATTATCGATTAACTGTAGATTACGAATTGAACAAAAAATGCTATAGCAAATATGACAAAAAGACTCGGTACAAAAAATCTGCAAAATATATCTAATTTTTCGGCTGGGTTTGGATTTACGCCGATGTAATTGGCCGGAGCTTTTGTCGAATCCAGTATCGTTTGCCCCAAGAAATATGTCAATTGTTGGATGGGTCCATTCGACTTCGGATACATGATGAGTACGGCGGCTCCTGGTGCGTGACGACGTTCTGATTGATTTGCTGACGGAAGTTGAAAGACCTGGCAACAATTAAATTATGAACAAGTTAAAAATTAATTCGGTATAATCATAAGCCAATAATCTTCTTTAAGTGTCCATCATTAGGACTTTGGCAGACGTCCTCTGCCCCCTACCTTAACATCAAGCACCTACATTTTTAGCCACATCGTATGATGAACATCTACGATGTGGGTCTTAGTTTGACCTGGCCTGTTGGTGGTGGTGGCGTCGTGAAAGAGAACTGCCTTAGACAGTATAAAATTTTTCGATCGTCATTGAAGGGTGAGTGAATGGGAGAGAATTGTGGTGTTCGTGTATTTTAAAAGGAGGGAAATTATGATAGTTAGGTTAAGCCATATACCCTCCCTTAAAAATTCCTCTTACCCGTCGACAATAAGAGTTTCACGCTCCCCTATTTTAACATTCAAAGAAATCGAGGGAAATTTTGAAAGCAAAAGCAAGCATTTACTGACGTTCTTTTTAGAATGGTCTTAAGGCACCGGGATATTTCAATTATTGGGTGTTTTACCGAATTCTTTCTCTTTCAAACTCTTCTGACCATAAGTTCATGTTAGAAATTTATAAGAAGCGATAAGTGTGCATCGGCATAAGTCTATGTTGTAAACTTATCGAGGGGATAATCACTAAAACTATCTGTTCTTCGATTCGCCGGAATATTACAATTACGGCCTAAGTAAATTTAAACGGGTAATAATTCTATCACCATTTAGGGTAGGGCATCGAGGGGGCTATTTACTCTGATTTTATGCACGGTAAATTATTTAAGCATTGTATAAGATAGCGCTATTCACTCATTAGGGTAAGGTATAGAGGGGTTATCCACTCATTAGGGTAGGGTATAGAGGGGCTATTCACTCGTACGATGTGGCTACTATTACGAGCCCTTGGGTCGCCTTGTTATTTCCCTGATAGCGCCGCTAAGCTACGAGCGACCAGTCAGCACAAATAGAAAGGAGGGTAGGAGAGAGCCCCGCTTTCAAAAACGTTTTCAGTCCCGGGGCCCTCTAAGAGCGTGCCGCACATATGCAACCGGCGCAACGGAGAGGGGAAAAATCTGAGACGTTTATTTGCGTTTAGGCAGGAGTATATAATACTTCTCTTCGAGAGAAGTGTACCACAAAGCCGGGTAAGTGTAACGCCATTCTTCCCAACATCGGAACATTTGGAGCAAGGTTACTAAACCGAATCACATACGCGATAAATAGTTCCCTCATCATTAGGATATTTGAGTTGAACTATTTGGCAAGACGCACTTGTGGATTTTTGTCTCACCCCAAGACGAGGTTAGGGAGTTGATTGTTGGGGATTTAGTACCAAACAGTTATAGAATTCACCTTACGGTGCGATGCCCATCTGTAGTTTGATGAGCGGGAGAGCAAGCAAAAAGGGGTGAGCCTGGGAAGAATGACGTTACATAACAAATGTATTAAGATGATACAGAGTGGCATCCTTCTTCTATTATCCCCTTCTGGTTTAGGCCAGTATTGCGGCTTAGGTCATGGATGAAGGATGCGCTTGAAAAACATTTGACGCTCTATAGGATGTGCAACTCCCTCTACTAAAAAGTAGACAGGTCGATACTAGCTCCTCCTGGTTACCAGCGCTGGAAAGCCTCGCGTGAAAAATAAAATGTAACTGAACATAAGAAAAAAAACCCACCGTTTTGCTTCTAGCAGACGACGCGTAGATCAACCGTAATTAATTTTCACGCTAGGCTTCTAGCGCTGGTAGCCAGGCGGTACTAGTATCGACTTGCCTACCTTTTGGTATACAGTTTTTGCAGCAACACCTCTTATAGGAAACCCTTCTCTCTTTCACTGTCCTTTACGTTTGTGCTCACTGATTTAGTGTTTTGGCAAACGAAATTGTGAAATTTCTTAGTGCAAGGGTTTATGACTAGCTGTTACCCGCGGCGTCGCTCGCATGTAATAAGAACTTCCATCATACTGATGACTAATATTTTTGTATCACCCTAGGAGCGAAGGAACTCAGCGTTGCCCGTCAGCCCGTCGGAACATTTTTTACTACTTTTCACGCGGACATTATTTCATAAAGAAGGGTCTAAGTTTCTGGCCCACATTTAAAAAGATGGCAACCAATTGAACCCAAAAGACCATTCATCCCGTCTATAGAGGTTAAAGGAAACTAGTGTACTAAATATTTGTGAAATCGGTTGAAACGCGCGGACTTTGTTGCATAAGGAAGATTTTTTTACATTTCTGGGCGCCATTTATTAAGATGGCGGCGGATTGGAAAAATCTTTCTTAGTACGCGCCTACCACTTATGAGTAACGTTCCTGCAAATTTTATGCATTGTAGGGCAAGCGGTTTTGGGCTGGGCGTTGATTGTCAGTCAGGTCTTTGATTTAAATAGATATAGATTGTGTTTATTTTTTACGATTTATGGAAAAGGATAAAATCTATGCTAAACTAGAAATGACCATTATAGTGTCGTGGTCAATGTATTTCGCGAGTATTGAATTGGGTAGGCATTTCTTAAGTTTATATGGCAGTCTTCGTCACTTAATAGTATATGCGAACCACTGTATAGTCTAGCCTTAGATCGTTCTTGGCTGCTGTACAACCTTAGCACATTGGAAACCACACGGAGTAATGCAAAATGATTTTTGCTCTCGTTTAATTCCGGTCTCTATTTTTATCGCTAGAACCAACCGTCAATCTGTGTTTTATTGCCAAAACACGCGGTACCCCTTAAGCTGATGTTTTCACGTTTCAAATAAACCGGGCAAAAGTCGAACGTGGCTTTTTAAAGCGGTAGTAGTAGGATTTTGACAGTTAGACCTGTGGGGGAACCGGGGGATCTGAGTTGGCGCTTGGCGCTGTTGGAGCCACTGCCGCCGTCGAGATAGTTGGCACCCAAGGGTATCTTATCATAACTGATAAGGAGAAATGTTTTCGATGGCACCTTCTTATAGACCATACCATTATTGACATGGCTGAAGAGAACTTAACAGGGGCTAGAGGTGCGTTGAGAAGCACCGCTAGAGGCAGAGCGAGTTGCCTAGCCTCCCGCGTTTAGTGAGCTGTGGCTCCATCTGGCGTTGCCTCTTGGCGAGTCGGAAGACACCTCTCCGCCCCTGCACGTTGGTTTCTCTACAAGTATTTACAGGAATGGTCTATTGACTTTGTCAATGTGATGGTGGAAATATATCTAAGTATATTGGCTCGAATGTTTTTCAACGCCATGTTGACTTTTGGTAACGTGGTGGAACCATATGTTAGGCTTAGGTTATATTGTCATTGTGACGTAGGAAAGGCGCCATATTTACAATGTGGCGAGGAAATACGTACGGGAAAATACGTGTGGGGAATTATTTGCTTTCGATGGCGACCTCTTATTGTCTTTGCCAATGCGGGGGTGAAATATATTTGTGTTTAAATATATCTACCAAACGCCATATTGACTTATTACAACGTGGGGGAAATATTTCTATAGTAAACTTCACCTAAAACTAGAATTGATCATTATTTTGTGGCGCCTTCTAAAGTCAACATGATTAGAGTATAAAGATCCCCCAAAGATTAGAGCATACTTTATTCTGTTCCTGACTTCAGACTTGGATGTTTCTGAGCTATTATCCCGAGCTTTTTCTTAGTAAAATTGTGCAGAGGGTAAGATTTTACTTTCTTTTACAAGTCTTGGGAAGAGAGATTACAAGTTTAATTTCAGATAATATAAATTTTAAGAATGTTTGAATGCAAAGTTTGCAAGCGTCAGTATACTACGAATAAGCTTCTCACGAGGCATCTGCATGTTTAAAGCTATGCACATTTGCAGGCTGGCCGAGTGCCTCTTCGTCAACACCCATAGTTTAATGTTTCGCGAGATTCATCACCACATGAGATCCAATAAGACCTACACTTATTTTGCAGACTTTCTGTAGGTGCCCCCGTTTGTTCGAATTGTACGTTAAATGATTAAAAATAATAGTTAACTCCAATTTAAAGAGCTGTTTTTATTTGTTGGTAGGCCTATCTTATCATATTATAAAGCAGTGAAATAAATTAAAATCGCCCTTATCAAAATATATCACTATTTTGAAGGTTTCAAGTGATGTTAAAGTTCAAAATGTAATTAAACATATATTTTTACACTAACAATTTTTACAAGAAGGGCTAAAGATTCGGTCCTATACCATTATCAGTTTGAATCGCTGCAGATGAACTTTGATAAGTGCAAAGTGTAATGGCAGGGAAAATGATAAGGCTAAACGGGGACCAGTTTATTCACAGTTTCGTTGTCACTAATTCCCTTAGAACCACATACTAACAAGTTGCATCTCGTCCAAAATATGTTTTGAAACGCATCAAAAAACATACAAGATAACAAAAGCGTGCTTAATGAACTAAGTCTGTTAAACTTATTGTTTGTTTAAACGTTTTAAACTAAATAAGAATATTAGCCTGGTGTGTGTGTGTGTGTGCGCGTGTGTGTGTGTAAATTATCTTTACGTATTGAAAATCCACTTTCAATTAACCTTCATTTAGTATTATTATATCCGTTAAATGTCTAATAAAAACCACACTATTGTAACCACGCTTGCGATATTCGTAAACTCGCCCCACGTGGCCATAAAAGCCTTGGCTAATACTAAGAATAACTACAC
Organism: Phalangium opilio; assembly: GCA_019434445.1. Classification (NCBI taxonomy): domain Eukaryota; kingdom Metazoa; phylum Arthropoda; class Arachnida; order Opiliones; family Phalangiidae; genus Phalangium; species Phalangium opilio. Next base: position 512,207 of record JAEQBA010000652.1, read on the forward strand.
TGTTCCTTAGGTTCAATCATACTTTATTAAACTAACTAAATTATATTTAAATGCCGACTTGCATGTAGTACAACTTAAAGAACTTAAAGTTTAAACATAATTACTAATTGGGGATGAAGTCCAATACTAGGGCAAAGCCCTTCGCTCGAGCGAACTACTACATCTTAGTAGTGAAGAAATACTGACTTAATAATGATAAGCAGTCGATGCTTATATATAGTACGGGAAAGGTCAGAGGTAACACAGGGTGTTAATCCTCTATGTAACCTTACACCCCTGGAGTAGAAACTCAGGAGGTCCCTTAATTACTTTGGAAGGTTACACTATTTGACTTAAATGTGTTCGATATTGTTAATATATTACTGAAATAAAACTGATAATGAAGTTGAATGTCCAAAAAAGTGACCGAAAGTGTTGTTAATTTACTAAAATATCGTTGAAAACGACGTGAAAGGAAAACATTCGATTGGAAAGCAGATAAAAGTGTTGTTAGTCTATGAGAATGCCTACCACGTTCGCTCCTACAAATCATGAAATTTTATACACCAACCTCAATATTCATAGTTTATTTTTTAATATATATATATATATAATATTTTAAGTTCAGTTTTAATTATTGGTAAGCCTATTTTAAATCGGTTTAGTTATTGGTATGTCTATTTTAAAACCTTATCTACTGCGTTCATATTCCCTCTCAAACCGATAAAAGAACCGATTATAGTTTTAACTCATAAGAGATTGAATTTCCATTTTCAACAACGAGGGGTGAACAAATTTGTTTAGAAAGGCAAATATTCCGTACTAGCACCGTTTATCGAAAAGATATCACTACCCCTCCATGTGGAGGTGGTGGTGGGGTAAAGTCCCATAGTAAAACACAGCCGATAACGAAACTTCAACTAGAAATTGGTTAAAGTTTCACCAATTTTTAGTGTTTTTAATTGAATTATAGACATTTCATGACACTTTCAACCGCTTTTTAGTTTCAATTTTTTGGACATTCAACCACATTTTCAGTTTTATTTCAGTAATAAGTTAGCAATATCAAACACATTTACATGTTGTTGTATTTTTAGCGGCGTTATTGACATATGGTTAAGATTTTCAAATCTTCCCGCCGAAGTAAGTGATCCACGTGAGGGATAACCATTGCGAAATTTTCCCGGGAGTGGACCTTAATTGTATTTATCTTTTCAATACGGGATTTTACCATGATTCCAGCGGTAGTATACTGAGAGATAAAGACTGGGTCAATAGCCAATGAACACTCAGGCTGATGACGTATACCTGTAGCCAATGGACAGTCGAGTTGATGACGTATGCTCATGGCTAGTTGTGTATAAAAGGGGTTTGGAGCCCCTCGAAAGGTATTTTTGATCGGAAAACGACCACGAGGGAAAATGGACACCACCTCTCATGTAAGTACCTGATTGTATATATTTCTAAGTTCTAGTTATTATCCTTGAGGTTTCACTATTCTTTACTATTAAATTTGTATGATTTACATGAATATAATACGATTATATCATATAAATGTGTGGATATAAGGGGTGAATAAAATTCAAGATTTGTATAGACATACATAGTAATAACAAATAATTATATTATTCTTATAGTATCATCCTTCCCCAAGAACAAATTTACGAAGCCGCGAAGAGATGATTGGTCGTGTTGTGGTTAAGAGGTGCGTAAAGTTTCTATATCCCGAGTATAACTAATTTTAAGTTAGAGTTTATAAGAACATACAGCATAAGGTCGTGAACTTGGTTATGATATAATTGCATATAAAGTAATAATACTTCACATTTTCTAACATAAATTTCCGTTTATTTGTATTACCAGAATTAGAAATGGACTCCCCGTAATGGATGTTCCCGCCCGGAGATTTACTTCGACACCCTGGAAGTAATCCCGGGTGGTGAACTTGAAGGTGTGATGGTGCAATCGAGGGCTACAGACCACACGATTGGATACCTGTTCGGGAACCGGGAGCTGGACGGTGACGTTGTCGGAAGTAAGCGGAGGAGGAGGAGTGGGGAGGATGCTGCGGAGTTCATCGTCAAGTGGAGTAGAGGGGAGGATGGATATGCCGTCCCTCCAGCACTACAACCATCCAAATGGGAGGTGTTTGTAAGGGGCCGTGGGTGGGTGATAAACCCTCTATTCAAATGTTTTAAAAATTAATATTAAATGGTGGATAAAAGTAAATATATATATTTTTAAAGCAAATAATTTATAAAAGTAATTTAACAGTCTGTTCGACCATGTTGTAGTCATTTAAAAAACACTCTTGGTCACCTTTCGTAGTATGTTTTCAATAATTTCAAACGTATTTTTGTGTTTTCTAAATCATTTAACACTACATTCAATCATATTTTGTATATGTTTTCAATCATTAACGTCACTTTCAATCTTATTTTCTTCATGTTTTCAATCATTTTCCACCATCTTTAATCGTATTTTAATTATGTCTTATTACTTTTACATCACTTTCGATATTATTTCACACCAAATTTTCCTGTCAGTGAACGTTGTATTTATCACGATGATATGGAACTCTGCCACGATTTGAGTTGATAAGGATTTCTACAAATAATTTCGATATGTAATGATACAATCATTTCTAGTTGAAGTTTCATTATCGGCTGTGTTTTACTATGGGACTTTACCCCACCACCACCACCACATGGAGGGGTAGTGATATCTTTTCGATAAACGGTGCTAGTACGGAATATTTGCCTTTCTAAACAAATTTGTTCACCCCTCGTTGTTGAAAATGGAAATTCAATCTCTTATGAGTTAAAACTATAATCGGTTCTTTTATCGGTTTGAGAGGGAATATGAACGCAGTAGATAAGGTTTTAAAATAGACATACCAATAACTAAACCGATTTAAAATAGGCTTACCAATAATTAAATCTGAACTTAAAATATTATATATATATATATATTAAAAAATAAACTATGTATATTGAGGTTGGTGTATAAAATTTCATGATTTGTAGGAGCGAACGTGGTAGGCATTCTCATAGACTAACAACACTTTTATCTGCTTTTCAATCGAATGTTTTCCTTTCACGTCGTTTTCAACCATATTTTAGTAAATTAACAACACTTTCGGTCACTTTTTTGGACATTCAACTTCATTATCAGTTTTATTTCAGTAATATATTAACAATATCGAACACATTTAAGTCAAATAGTGTAACCTTCCATAGTAATTAAGGGACCTCCTGAGTTTCTACTCCAGGGGTGTAAGGCTACATAGAGGATTAACACCCTGTGTTACCTCTGACCTTTCCCGTACTATACAGGGTGTTTCTGAAAAGTCCATCACAAATTAAGGGGCGTGTTTATGGGACCAAACTGAGCGGAAAGTACCAAAGAACATGGGGTGTACAACATTTTGTTACGGAGATATGGCCTTCCAAACATTCGCCCCTAAAACAAGGAAATATCCAAAAATGAGGAGTAACACTTAAGACCGACTAACCAGCTTGTTTAAAATTACTAGACAATTTCAATAGCCTTTAATCGAACAATTGATTTCTACCTTTACTAATCAGAAGCGTATAAATGAGTAGAAGTATGCCTACGGTGGTAATGTAAAATTAATCCCAAGTGACATGATGTTTCAAGATCTTCCCAGCACCAAGTAAAATGGTTCTGATTGAAGGGACTTTTATTAGCACAGCGTAAACAACGTTATTTTCAGGAATTAGTCCAAATGTCCACGGGCGGCATTACAAAAACGAGGCAGTCTTTCGAATGATACTTGGACATGTTGGAAGATCCCTGGCTTGTTCCTGTTATCTCAAACCGTAAAAAGCTACGCAAATCTTCATCATCACGGACAACACTCTTGTACGTTAGGTATGACCTTGAGAAAACCTAAAAGGACATCTCGAATGTATTTGAAAAACCCATCTCCAATTAAGGGGCGTGTTGTTTGTTTCCAACAGAGTAAACTCGCCCAGAGAACAATTACAATGCAGAGCCACGTTTCGGCGTTAATGGCCCACAAAGGTGGTCCCAAAAACAAGAACAAACTTTAATTTGTTTCGTTCAGTAAGTGTTTCATGTGTCATAGATAAAACGCCATGATTAATGCACGAAGAAAATGAATTTATTGACAAGTTTTAACATTTAATTGCAACTAGTTACAAAAATTGTTCAAAGTGTTCACCACCCGCGTTAAGGCACACATTAGCACGTCTTACAAATGATTCCCTTACACGTTGAAAAATGCCTGGAGTTTCGCGAATTGTTTGACAGCCGTGAATTATTCGTCGACGTAGCTCTTCAACATCGGGCACTTCAGTCTGATAAACTAAGTCTTTCAGGTGGCCCCAAAGAAAGAAATCACAAGGGTTCAGATCGGGTGATCGAGCAGGCCACTCCACAGGTCCACCTCGACCTAACCACCGCAAAGGGAAGGTCGCGTTAAGATAATTTCGGACCGCGATGCTGAAATGTGGTGGTGCACCATCGTGCATGAACCACATTCTGTTTACCAAACCTAAGGGTACGTCTTCGAGTAGTTCCGGTAAATCGTCCCGTAAGAACTGCAAGTAAGCCACACCGTTTAACCTGGGCTCTAGGAAATATGGCCCAATTAAATTGTCACCCACAATACCACACCACACGTTTAAACTGAATTGTACTTGGTGACTTCTAACGCAAGTTGCGTGGGGGTTTAGCTGGGACCATTGATGTTTATTATGTAAGTTAATAATACCATCCCGTGAAAAGTTAGCTTCGTCAGTAACCAACAAATCCCGTGGGAAATCGATATCGTTTACTTTAGCCAGAAACCACTGACAAAACGCCGTGCGTCGTGGGTAGTCCGCTGGATTCAAACCTTGAACTTTTTGAACATGGAAAGGATGAAACCGGTGGCTTCTGAGGATTTTCCACACGAGCGTGTGGTTTACGCCTAATCGGCGACCAACTTGTCGGGTACTTGATTCAGGCTCGTCCTCGAAAATGGTGAGAACTTCGTCTTCTACGGCCTCTGGGATGGCTCTCGCTCTAGGTTGAGGTCCAGCCGGTTGGATTCGTCCATCTTGCCTCAAACGTCTGTCCACAGCCTCGAACGTCAGTCGATTTGGTAGTCGCCTCTGCGGAAATCTTTCCTGATACAAGCGTACAGCTGCAGCGGCATTCCCCTCGGCTAGTCCATACATTAGGTGCATATCCGCATATTCGGCATTTGTGAAGAAAGGCATTGTAACAGACTTCGTTGAATTATGAGTTTAATAAAACAAACACATGTACGTGAAACCTCTTTTATTCCTTTCTTAAAAAACATAGTGCTCTGTTTTAGTGCTCTGTTTTTTAAGAATAGGCGAAGTTCTCACTATTTTCGAGGACGATCCAAAAACAAGCAGCCGCCAATTGGTTTGCTGATTAAGAAAAAACCACACGCAACTTGCGTTAGAATTCACAAAGTACAATTCAGCTTAAACGTGTGGTGTAGTATTGTGGGTGACAATTTAATTGGGCCATATTTCCTAGAGCCCAGGTTAAACGGTGTGGCTTACTTGTAGTTCTTACGGGACGATTTACCAGAACTACTCGAAGACGTACCCTTAGGTTTAATAAACAGAATGTGGTTCATGCACGATGGTGCACCACCATATTTCAGCATCGCGGTCCGAAAACTTGTCAATAACATTTTCTTCGTGCATTAATCATGGCGTTTTATCTATGACACATGAAACACTTACTGAACGAAACAAATTAAAGTTTGTTCTTTTGTTTGGGACCACCTTTGTGGGCCATTAACGCCGAAACGTGGCTCTGCATTGTAATTGTTCTCTGGGCGAGTTTACTCTGTTGGAAACAAACAACACGCCCCTTAATTGGAGATGGGTTTTTCAAATACATTCGAGATGTCCTTTTAGGTTTTCTCAAGGTCATACCTAACGTACAAGAGTGTTGTCCGTGATGATGAAGATTTGCGTAGCTTTTTACGGTTTGAGATAACAGGAACAAGCCAGGGATCTTCCAACATGTCCAAGTATCATTCGAAAGACTGCCTCGTTTTTGTAATGCCGCCCGTGGACATTTGGACTAATTCCTGAAAATAACGTTGTTTACGCTGTGCTAATAAAAGTCCCTTCAATCAGAACCATTTTACTTGGTGCTGGGAAGATCTTGAAACATCATGTCACTTGGGATTAATTTTACATTACCACCGTAGGCATACTTCTACTCATTTATACGCTTCTGATTAGTAAAGGTAGAAATCAATTGTTCGATTAAAGGCTATTGAAATTGTCTAGTAATTTTAAACAAGCTGGTTAGTCGGTCTTAAGTGTTACTCCTCATTTTTGGATATTTCCTTGTTTTAGGGGCGAATGTTTGGAAGGCCATATCTCCGTAACAAAATGTTGTACACCCCATGTTCTTTGGTACTTTCCGCTCAGTTTGGTCCCATAAACACGCCCCTTAATTTGTGATGGACTTTTCAGAAACACCCTGTATATAAGCATCGACTGCTTATCATTATTAAGTCAGTATTTCTTCACTACTAAGATGTAGTAGTTCGCTCGAGCGAAGGGCTTTGCCCTAGTATTGGACTTCATCCCCAATTAGTTATTATGTTTAAACTTTAAGTTCTTTACGTTGTACTACATGCAAGTCGGCATTTAAATATAATTTAGTTAGTTTAATAAAGTATGATTGAACCTAAGGAACAGTGTAGTTATTCTTAGTATTAGCCAAGGCTTTTATGGCCACGTGGGGCGAGTTTACGAATATCGCAAGCGTGGTTACAATAGTGTGGGTTTTATTAGACATTTAACGGATATAATAATACTAAATGAAGGTTAATTAAAAGTGGATTTTCAATACGTTAAGATAATTTACACACACACACGCGCACACACACACACACACCAGGCTAATATTCTTATTTAGTTTAAAACGTTTAAACAAACAAGTTTGAACAGACTTAGTTCATTAAGCACGCTTTTGTTATCTTGTATGTTTTTTGATGCGTTTCAAAACATATTTTTGACGTGATGCAACTTGTTAGTATGTGGTTCTAAGGGAATTAGTGACAACGAAACTGTGAATAAACTGGTCCCCGTTTAGCCTTATCATTTTCCCTGCCATTACACTTTGCACTTATCAAAGTTAATCTGCAGCGATTCAAACTGATAATGGTATAGAACCGAATCTTTAGCCCCTCTTGTAGTAATTGTTAGTGTAAAAATATATGTTTAATTACATTTTGAACTTTAACATCACTTGAAACCTTCAAAATAGTGATATATTTTGATAAGGGCGATTTTAATTTATTTCACTGCTTTATAATATGATAAGATAGGCCTACCAACAAATAAAAACAGCTCTTTAAATTGGAGTTAACAATTATTTTTAATCATTTAACGTACAATTCGAACAAACGGGGGCACCTACAGAAAGTCTGCAAAATAAGTGTAGGTCTTATTGGATCTCATGTGGTGATGAATCTCGCGAAACATTAAACTATGGGTGTTGTCGTAGAGACACTCGGCCAGCCTGCAAATGTGCGTAGCTTTAAACATGCAGATGCCTCGTGAGAAGCTTATTCGTAGTATACTGACGCTTGCAAACTTTGCATTCAAACATTCTCAAAATTTATATTATCTGAAATTAAATTTGTAATCTCTCTTCCCAAGACTTGTAAAAGAAAGTAAAATCTTACCCTCTGCACAATTTTACTAAGAAAAAGCTAGGGATAATAGCTCAGAAACATCCAAGTCTGAAGTCAGGAACAGAATAAAGTATGCTCTAATCTTGGGGGGATCTTTATACTCTAATCATGTTGACTTTAGAAGGCGCCACAAAATAATGATCAATTCTAGTTTTAGGTGAAGTTTACTATAGAAATATTTCCCCCACGTTGGAATAAGTCAATATGGCGCTTGGTAGATATATTTAAACACAAATATATCTCACCACCGCATTGGCAAAGACAATAAGAGGGCGCCATCGAAAGCAAATAATTCCCCACACGTATTTTCCCGTACGTATTTCCCCGCCAATTTGTAAATATGACGCCTTTCCTACGTCACAATGACAATATAACCTAAGCCTAACATATGGTTCCACCACGTTACCAAAAGTCAACATGGCGTTGAAAAACATTCGAGCCAATATACTTAGATATATTTCCACCATCACATTGTCAAAGTCAATAAGAGGGTGCCATCGAAAAGATTTCTCCTTATCAGTTATGATAAGATACCCTTGGGTGCCAACTATCTCGACGGCGGCAGTGGTTCCAACAGCGCCAAGCGCCAACTCAGATCCCCGGTTCCCCCACAGGTCTAACTGTCAAAATCCTACTACTAGCGGTATTGTTCCTGTATAGACAAACATTACCAGAAGTCCATTAAATTAGCCTAGGAAGTAAACAATTACGCTCTGCTGGGGTAAGAACTCCATGGATGGGGGTTTAGTTTCTCCCCCTTTAATAAGCATGTTTGAAATCTCGAGCTCCTTTCTTGGAAATCTTTCTTCACGTGAGCGGGGCGTGACTTCTTCAGCCCACGAATGTTGCATCTCTTAAGGAACCGGAAAACGGGGTAGATTCCTCTCTATAGCATGTTTGCTTTTAATAAAAAAGAGTCACGAAAGACCGAATGAGCTTGACTGTTTCCAAATTCACAGCCCCCATCCCTTCCCCTGATACAATGCTAGAGAGAACTCGGTTTGTACAGTGGGAGGCGGGCGTTTTCCGGTCCCTTCAAAGATCCAGAGTTCATGTTCAGCCAATAGCTGTTTCTCTCCCAATAGGGCAAATTTTGGCGTACGAGTCGTACCTAAACCGGAGATCTGAGAAAAGTTATCACGAGGTGGCGAATGTGTCGCCCTTCTTCAGTATTGTTACACAAGAGAGGGGAGTCCCAAACTCCGCTTTTGGTTACTTCTTAGGCTAATTTAACGGACTTCTGATGGTACTTACATTTGGAGTATGATGTTTTCGATTATTGAAGGGCTTTCTGTTCAAATTCTGCATATTTTCCATGAAAGTATCGTTGTCTTGAACGCTTTCATGCGCTGTCGCTGGTGGAAAAGGGATCATTTTGGGGACTTCATCTTTCCAGCGGCGATTTAAAACCCCGCCTATCACAGTTTCCAGCAGCACGACGAAGATGAATATTAAGCAGGTTGACATCCAAATATCAATGCCCTAAAAAGTAGACTACATTTAATCATTATTCTTAAAGCCCCTTTTGGTGTCATAAGTACGTAATGAAATTTCAGTAAATAATATAAGCAGTTGTACTTGTGGTAACAAGAATTCTGCGCGAGGGGTCGGTCATTTGCGAAATCCCGTAGCTACCCGTGAAGTCCAACTTAAGAAATCCGAAATCAATAACAAAATGAGCAATCCGGAAAGAAATGACACGCATTTTTGCTGATTTTGAAATCCCATAAAAAATCCGAAATCAGTAACGAAATCACAAAATCAGTAAAGAAATCACAAAATCAGTAAATAAATCACAAAATCAGTAAATAAATCACAAAATCAGTAAAGAAATCAAAAAATCAGTAAAGAAATCAAAAAATAAGTAAAAAAAATCAAAAAATCAGTAAAGAAATCAAAAAATAAGTAAAAAAATCAAAAAATCAGTAAAGAAATCAAAAAAATCAGTAATGAAATCAAAAAATCAGTTAAGAAATCAAAAAAATCAGTAACGAAATCACAAAATCAGTAAAAAAATCAAAAAACTAGTAAAGAAATCAAAAAATCAGTAACGAAATTACAAAATCAGTAAAAAAATCAAAACGTTAGTAAAGAAATAAAATAATCAGTAACAAAATCACAAAATCAGTAAAAAAAAAATCAAAAAATCAGTAAAGAAATAGAAACATTAGCAACGAAATCACAAAATCAGTAAACAAATCGCGAAATCCAAAATCAAAATAAAAATCTCAAAGTCACGGAAAAAATACCAAAATCCGACGAAATCCAACGAAATCCGAAGAAATGAAATTGGATTTCGAAATCCCTTAAACGTTTTCCAAAACGTCCGACCCCTCGAATTAAAACCACTACTAGGAATTAACAAAGGCGCATATACCCTATGCTGCGTTGTGTGGGGTAAGAGCAGGGTTCGAATTAAAAAATCACTCGGGTTTTATTGGGTTTTACCCACCATAAAAAAACCCACTTAATAAAACCCTAATCACTAAGATCGTCAATTTTGATGATGGATTTGAATGCAAGAATAATTATGAAATATTTTAAGACTTTTTTATTGAGCAGTTACATTTGAATGACAATTTCTACCATGCACGCAACTGCTAAAGATAAAAAACCAAAAACCCAATAAACCCCAGAAAAAACCCCATAAAACCCAGAAAAAAACAATAAAACCCCAAAAAAAACAGTAAATCTCACAAAGAAAATGATAAAATCCAGAAAAAATACCAATAAAAACCAGATTAAAACCCAATAAAACCATGAAAAAACCCCCAATAAAACGAACCAAAAAAAGCAATAAAACCCAGAAAAAAAACCAATAGAACCCAGAAAAAACCAATAAAACCCAGAAAAAACCAATAAAACCCAGAAAGAATCAATAAACCCCAGAAAAACCAATAAAACCCAGAAAAAAACAATAAAAGCCAGAAAAAAACAATAAAAACCATAAAAAAACCCCAATAAAACGATCCAAAAAATCCAATGGAACCCAGAAAAAACTAATAAAACCCAGAAAAAACCAAAAAAACTCATAAAAAACCAATAAAACCCGGAAAAAATCAATAAACCCCAGAAAAACCAATAAAACCTAGAAAAAAGCAATAAAACCATGAAAAAATCAATAAACCCCAGAAAAACCAATAAAACCCAGAAAAAAAACAATAAAACAATGAAAAAACCCCCAATAAAACGAACCAAAAAATCCAATGAAACTCAGAAAAAAACTAATGAAACCCAGAAAAAACCAATAAAACCCAGAAAAAACTATAAAACCCAGAAAAAAGCAATAAAACCCAAAGAAAAGCAATAAAATCCAGAAAAAAAAACAGTTTAAACCCAATAAAACCCGGTGGACTGGGTTTTTTTTAAATAAAACCCGGATTTTTTTAACCCTGCCTGTATTACTTCGGGAGTAATCATCTAGAGTATTTATTACCGTTATGTATGAAGCGGGTGGCAGTTCAGTTCGAAATCCGGCGAACTGTGTCACGAGGGTCAAGAGACCCGTGATGGAGAGCGTTATTCGGTCGGTGACACTGGTGTTCTCGTAACCCAACCAGAATGAGAACCATGAAATGGCGACGATGAATGTACTAGGAGCGAAGACTTGCATAACGTAATGGGCCAAGTGCCGTTCAAACAAGAACAAAACTTCGATGCTGGAGTAGGTGTCTGAAAGAACAGAGCCCCAAGGCGTCAAGGTTAATCATTTCAAAGGTTATAGCGCCTTTAACTTCATCAGCTCAGTATAATATCATTATTGGAGAATAGAGTCCGACGCCGCCGATAGTACGCCGGCGCGCCGCCACATTTCTAGTTTTTAACCCCGCCGCCGCCGTACGTACTTTTAAACAGCGCGCCGCCCCGCCGCGACGCCGAAATATCACCGGCGTACGCCGGCGTGCCAACCAGTCTTGGAAATAGCACAGGTCCAAAACCAGTATGTTAATTACTTGGACTAGTTTTTTTATTCTAAATCCGGGGGTTACAGGTCCTTGGGATCAGTTTATTAATTGAGAACTTTTACGAAAATTTAGGAGGGACCAGTTTAAAAATTCTAGTCATTGTATATTTGTACTGCACGGATCTAGACTCCTAGCCTTGACTAGTTATCATTTCTGCCTTCCTTGCTACAACCACAGCCCACTAGATCACTCTTTGGCTTCACACGCCAATGTTCTTCCTATGCAAAAGCGCGTGTTGGTATTTTTGGGCTTTTTCGCTCGAAAAATCGAAGGAGTCATAGGCCGGCTATGGGAGGAACACAGTTATTTAGCCAGAATGTTGAAACTACTGGTTCAAATCTCTTGAAATTTTAAAGAGATGTGCAAAACAACGTTTGCTATTTTTTGGAAATTTTCAAAACATTTCTTTTTATATAATTTTTTATAATTATTAAAACGAAAATTAGCCCTAATTAAAGGGCTTGGTCTTCGAACGGTTTAAATGTTTCTTCCGTTTCACTTGATCGAATCTCTTGAAATTTTAGTGAGAGGCATAATGAATGGTTTTAAATTATGATGCAAAGTTTCAAAGTTTTCAAACGAACAATTCACTTCCAAAAAATTCAATAAAATTTTGTTTGTGTATAATCCTACAACCTATTTAGTCGCTTAGGAATATTTTAGGAAAAGAACTATTCGTTTCAAAACTTTGCACGATAATTTAAAACCTTTCAATATGGCTCTCACTAAAATTTCAAGAGATTCGAACCAGTGAAGCTGAAGGAAACAAATTTAAACTGTTTGAGACTAAGCCATTAAATTATGGTTAATTTTCGTTTTAATGTTCTTACAAAAAGCTAGGAAAGAGAAACATTTTAATCTTCGCACAAAAATACCAAACATTATTTTGCAAATCACATTAAAATTTCAAGAGATTTCAACCTGTATTTTCGAACATGGACTGATCTTGGGAACAGCACCACTTCACAACTGAGAACTACATACGACATTAATCACTCGTTGTGAACTTACACGCCTCTAACGCCGCCGCCGCCAATAAAATTGTATGCAACGCCGCCGCCGGATTATAGAATGGCGCGCCGGCGGCGCGCCGTCGCCAATATGCCTAAACTGAGCAAACGCCGCCGCCGACAACTTTTTGGCGGCGTCGGACTCTAGTACACTGATCTAGGGTTATTTTAAACAAGTTGGGAAACCAAACTAAACCTCTCCGAGTCGAGAAGCAATTAAGAGGTTTTTCTTAAGTAATTAAATAAATATAATTGATATAAACTATTTTAATCGCCAGTAATTTACCTTAATTCTAGTTAAGTAGTTTAAGAAACTTTAATCGTAAAATCATTTTAAACATAGCTATTTTTGTCGTTTGAATTGAAGAGTATGCCTCTTTAAGAATTTTTGATAATTTAGGGTATATAAGGCGATTGATTTACAATAAATGATGAGAAAAGCCGAAATTCTCGAATTCTCAGAAAATCATCAGTAATCACAGTTATTTTTGGGAATAATCAAAAGTAATCAGAAATCTCCGATAATCACATGAAATCACGTGAAATAATCACAGGATTTACTTGTAATGTAATCGGTAATCACACATTTTGTGAAACAATCACACACAATCAATCGAGGAATTCGAAAATCCCAAAATAAAAATCATAATCAGTTGAAATAGAAATAATCGCATTCATCGTAATTCACGAAGAATCCAGTGGTAATCACGGCATTCTAGTTGCCATTGGGAGGCTAGACCTTTCTCGTAACCCTAGCTGATCGTCGCCTACTTCTGCACCCTAACGATGGGAGTAGAAGTCAAAAAGTGCTTTCTGCGAACACGTTTGCCCCAATTTACCAACTGCGACCGCGGTGACAGATACACATACACAGACACCTTCAATATACCTCTCCGTGACGTCATCGTCACTCGGAGAGGTAAAATAATAGTCTGAAACACCCGAGTGGCTAGTCATTCGCAAAAATTTTGTACACTTGATTAATTTTTAAGAGAATTCCGAATCCATAATCTTTACACTGATTTCCCGTTATTGCCGGAGATTACGTGTGATTTCTGTTTGAACTTCAATGAATTCCGGTGTTTTTTGGTGAAAGCCGTAATTACCACTGCATTCTTCGTGAATTACGATGAATGCAGTGATTATTTCTATTTCAACTGATTATGATTTTCATTTTGGTTTTTGGAATTCCTCGATTGATTATGTGTGATTGTTTCATGAAATGTGTGATTACGGAAGACATTACTAGTAAATCATGTGATTATTTCACGTGATTTTATGTGATTATGGAAGATTTCTGATTACTTTTGATTATTTACAAAAATTATTGTGATTACTGATGATTTTCTGAGAATTCGAGAAATTAAGTAATTGATTTCTACGGTTTTTTACGCCTGATTATTCAAGTGACTACCCCTCGGAAAAACCACTTATTCGGGTTATTCCCCTCGCATCTAGAAGCAACGCTAGAGGGAACACGAGTTGGCCAGAAATACAGGGCCAGAAATAAGAAAATTTTCTTACAGGACATGTGTCCAGTGACTCGCCCTGTGACTGTGAAATTTAAAGGACATTGTCCACTGAGCTAATTAAAGAATGGTCTATATCGTAAGTTCATAAGATATGTTACTGGTTACAAAACTGGAGCTTGTCATAAATGAAGTGACATAGGTCATAGATGTTATAATATAGGATTATGAAAATGTAAACCTCCCGCAAGGAGAGGTATATTAAAAAATACATAGTAGAGCTAAAGTAGATCAAGGCACCCAGTTTGATAAGATAACAAACAGTCAAACAACACATGGATGGTAAGCGCTTCAGAGTTAGTCATGTAATTCACCATGAACGAATAAAATTTGTCTAAACCCATAGCATTTCGGTATGTTCCCTTTCAACCGAAATCCCAATGGACCGAAATCCCAGTCGACCGAATATCCCGCAATGATTTTTATATTTCTAGCCCAAATGACTATATTCCCGATGGACCGAAATCCCATTCGTCCGAATATGCCCGTAAAAAATACATCAATATAACTTGAAACACTCATGTCGTCAGCGATTCGGTGGTGTAGTGGATACGGTGTTGGACTGCGTAGTGATAGATTGTTGGTTCGAATCTCCGAAGGTGTGTTAATAATATTAAAAGTAAATATTTCGTGATACTAATTAAACCGCCCACTTTCATTCCTTTCAAGGCAAGGGATATTTAGAAATAAAAAGCAAATTGTGCATACAATGAAGGATAGTCTTAATGGTAGTTTCAACAATGTCTTTAAGTTTTTAATTAAAATATTAATATTTTGGTTTCGTATAGGTTAGGTTAGGTTACGCGAGGTAAGGTTAGGTTCACCGTAGGTAAAACGTAGTTAAAATAAGTGCAATAACACATTTTCAACTCTCATTCATTTCAACAAAAATAAGCCGTGATGAGGATAACAATATATTTAATGCAAAACCACACACTAGGTCTTCTTCCAGTTCAATAAAATTTCGGTCCAATGGGACTATTTTATAAATAAAATCTCACCTTTTGGCTACGTTCGGTCAAATGGGACACCACAAAAAACCCCTTCTGTCGAATGGGAATTCGGTTCAATGCGACCAAAGCCGAATTTCTATCATTGTCTAACTCGCTAACATAAAATGGTGTCAGAAGTTGTACTGTGCGTCCTCTAAACCAGCCAATTCCAAAACACAGTCGTGACAATATCATCAACGTCTTTGAAGAGCCCGAAGCCATTCAACCCAGATGCAAGTAATCCTGCCGCATCATGGGCGATATATCTCAAATTGCCATCTTCCTACATATCCTCGGTCCAGCTGGACGACGTATATACGACACACTCAACATTCCAACACCGCCGGTCCTCACCATAGACAGAATCTACGCAGCGTTCACCGCCTACTACGCACCGCACAAGAACCTAAACGCTTCCCGCTACACGTTCCTCGCGACAAAACAAGGACTCAATCAGCCATTCGATGCTTTTATCACCGACATAAAAACCAAAGCCCGCCAGTGCGAATTTGGCGACTTGACGTCTTCCCTAATACGCACGCAAGTTGTGATCGGGCAGACGACCGGAGCGGCCTCAGTAACGTAATCGTAATATTGACCAACACCACATAGCCACATACAATCAACGACCTTTTTCCACCCAGCTTGCACCGACTGAACATCCAGAAATGCACCGTCAACATCTATCAACCGTCGAAAAACCCGCATACAACCCGACAAAGACGATGCACCAATTGTGGAAATGGACACCATCCTTAGCATCGTGGTCCAGCATACAATTCTCAGTGCTACCAGTGTGAATGGCAGTGTTCATTGGGCGTCACACTGCCGTTCACGAGGAGTCAATGACATAACCACATTCAGCGATCCAGACTACTACGATGACCCTTATTCGAGCTCATACCCAGACGAAGGTGAACTATTTCAACAAGAAACCGATAGAACATTATATTGCAATGCGCTCACACTCCACTGCCACGATATGAGCACGCCCTTAGATTCATTCCCAATTAAACCAAGATTATACAAGCCACCATACACAGTACGAGCGTACTCTGGCCACAGCATCGGTGTCATTGGAGTGATCTACGTCCGATGTTCTACGTTTGCCGCCGGATCCGACCAGTGTTTTTACTTTACTCCACGGAAAACCATGCCTATTCTGGGAGTTAGAGCTTCAGTGGATCTCGGCCCCATTTCGCGCAACCTAAACCCAAGCCGGGATTAGCAAAGAACTAGAGCGTCTTCAAGCCCTTGGAATAATAGTCCCTGTAACAGAGCCAACAGATTGGGTACACCCGATGGTCGTAACTGATTACGACCATCGGGTGTACAAGAGCACAAGCCATTTCCCGTACGCATCTGCCTGGACCCATGGAATCTCAACAAGGCAATATGTCTAGAACCCTACCCAACACCAACTGCTCAGGAAAGTTTCTCGAACCTGCATGGCGTCGAGATATTTACCGTCTTAGATGCTCAAAGTGCCTTTTGGAAAATCGAACTGGATGAAGAAAGCTCGTATCTATTACCTTCTAAACGCCATTCGGAAGATTCCGATTTCATTGACAGCATCAAAATAGGCGTGGGAGCCCCAATAAGTTGATGAATTTTGTAGATGTTCCCCATTTAATTTGTTCAAAATATTGGGCGTGTAAAGGCCGCATTAGGATCGTTTAAGACCCACTCTGCCCCAATTTTTTTAGGTTAGGATAAGTTTCGTTTAAATGGAGTCGATACTAACCTTTTAGAATGGTGACGTTGCCAACTTTTTTAATTCCAATTAAAGTATGACGCAACAATTTAAGATCCGGATTTAAAGCGCTTTTTTTCTCGTCAATCCAGACGTAACTGACCAATTCGCTGTTATACGCGTCTGAATGTGACAATAATCATGAATTAATAGTGTCAAAGGAAGGGTGACGTGGAAAATTAAGTGATTTTTTAAAATGTTCTTCTACTAATTATAAGACAAATCTGGATAGTGAAATATTCAGGCAATACCGAGCGGTTGGACGTTTTTGAAAAAGTGTACGGGGTTTTGAAATCCAATTTACTGATTTTATGATTTCTTTACTGATTTTGTGATTTCATTACTGATTTTGGATAATTCACGAGACATCCGCCGATTTTCGTTCAAGGTTTGATGACACCTATGACTAATCACCAATTTATGTATCGCGCTCTCATAGAACGCACGAGGTTGACACCAACCCTTTAGACCATAGTTATCATTTGCGATAACTTGTTTAAAAAGTTAGAGAATTGCACCATTTTACTAAGTTAATTATTAAAGCTCAGAATCATTATTGAAGTCCGCGACTTATACCCACAACGTAATTAATAGCAGAATCGATAAAAATCACTTGATCTTCCATTTTATCCTCTGTTTAATGAAAAGGGTACTACCAGAATTATATGATACTCCTCTTTGAGAGAAGTATACAACCACAAAGTGGGCGGGGTAATTGTAACAGGATTCTTCCCAGCATCAGAATTAACATTTGTAGTGCACAAGGTTACTAAACCGAATCATGCACATACATCATGTAAATAGTTCCATCATCATTACTCTATTAGCGCTGCGTAACTATTTGCCAAGGCGCATACGATTGTGCGTTTTTGTCCCACGTCAAGACAATCATGGTTTATGTCTACTTGATTTAAAAATACCGAACAATTTTAGAATTCAGCCCAAGGTGCGATGGTTACCCATCTGAAGTTTGTTGAGATGGAGAACAAACAGAAAGGGCTCCCTCGCCTGGGAAGAATCATGTTACATAACTAAAGGGTTACGAGGATACAGAGTGTCACACTTCATCAATTATCTCCTTCGGGTACTACTCACAACTTCTGAAAGTCATAGGACAATGTTGCGTGTCGAATGGATGTTTCTCGAAGGCCATTTGGCAAGCGACGGTTGCGTATCGCCTTGTCGAGAAGACCATCTCGCAAGTACTGTTGATTTTTTTCATTTTGAGTTTTCGAAGCTCTTGCGTCTTGCTGGTCGATTCGATCATTTTTGCGTTGGTCAAGAAGCTATCGGGAATCCAGAAAAGGCTGTGATTTATACTGTTGACCAGCACTTCTCCCGAGTAGTTCATTTTGTCCGCTGATAACTGCTCGTCATAATCACGGTACTTTTCGCACGTAGCCCCTTTTACAGTCCATTCGTGGTACAGGTAGTAGTCTACTCTAAAGTCCTGCCATTGAAATAGCCCTTGACTTAAAATAGGTTCACAAGTTCATAAGATATGTTACATCCATAAGTTTGTTTGTAGTTTCAAACTGCAGTTTGACATGAAGTGATTGAAGTAGGTCATAGATTCGAGGTAAAGCGACATACGCCTGGTGATTGGGGCGCTGCAGTCAAAGGCATAGTAATGCAGACTAAATAGGAGCTACATGGAAGTCCTGCGAAATTAATGAACAGCATCGAGTGTTGAGCTTCAATTGACTCGCTTGCGTCGTTCTCGAACTACTTATCTCGAGCTGTAAGTCTCTCAGTAAGCATTACGAAGTATAGGTAGTGTCATACTTATGGAAGGAACGTATCACTCATAAACTTATGATGACAGTGAAAATTGTTATAAAGACAATTCCTGAAAACAGCGTGAGGCCTAGAGATGTGAAATTTCCGTAGTTTTTAAAAATGGTAATTTAGCGGGTTAATTACCGATTAAAATTACTGGTAAGTTACCGATTAAAATTACTGGTAAGTTACCGATTAAAATTACTGGTAAGTTACCGATTAAAATTACTGGTAAGTTACCGATTAAAATAACTGGTAAGTTACCGATTAAAATTACTGGTAAGTTACCGATTAAAATTACTGGTAAGTTACCGATTAAAATTACTGGTAAGTTAACCATTAAAATTACTGGTAAATTACCGATTAAAATTACTGGTAAATTACCGATTAAAATTACTGGTAAATTACCGATTAAAATTGCTGGTAAATTATCGATTAAAATTGCTGGTAAATTATCGATTAAAATTGCTGGTAAATTATCGATTAAAATTGCTGGTAAATGAAAGATAAAAATTGCTGATAAATTACCGATTAAAATTACTGATAAATTACCGATAAAAACTGCTGATAAATTACCGATTAAATTTGCTGGTCAATTACCGATTAAAATTGCTGGTCAATTACCGATTAGAATTGCTGGTAAACCCATTAAAATTTTGGAATAACAAAAATTACCGTAATTTATGGTATTTTATGTTTTCACAGGCTTATTATCGCGGTAATTTTCGTAACTTACTGGTAAATTACCATTTTAAATTTACGGTATTGATCGATAATTTACGCGGTATTTGGCAAGTTACCGGTATTTACGGACGGTAAATTACCGTCTCTCATATTCTGAGAGAGCGGTAGCTCTCTTAGATAAGACTTCATACTGCTTTTAATGTATAAGGAGGGTTTTTTGTTTGGATGTAGTTTTTTTTGTGTTGTATTAATTCATTCGAAAAAATTCCACAGAATCTCTAGTGAGGTCATGTGTTTGTTATTCGAATAATACCATATTAAGAGCATTGAAGGAATTCACATCTTCGACATAAACTTCAGATTTCAATTCAAGAGGTGGATCTAGTGATGTTTAAACTCATTTTTAAGTAATAATTCGCAATAAAAGTATGAAAGATTTTACCGTCAGATGATTCGAAAGGCGGCCCTTTGCGTTCTTCGGTAAAATAAACAGTCCTGCTAGAATTTAAGGCTTCCAATGACCACGAAAAACTGCAAAAATAAAGAACATTTGTGATTATAGTTCTGTCGCAAGCTGACAATATTATGCGCAGAAGTGAAGGCCTACGACAGGTCTCAACTGGTTTTTCTGAATCCCATCAAGATGATGTGTCATTTTGATATCTCGATTGAAGTTGTAATATTTTGTGGTTTTCATAAAAAGGGTCGCAATCAATTAAATCATGTGTAATCGTAGGATATAATCCTTATTCATTGGTAATCATGTGTTATTACACAAAGTAATCCTTAATCATTGGTAATCATGTGTTATTGCACAAAGTAATCCTTAATCATGTGTTATTGCACAAAGTAATCCTTTATCATGTGCAATCACACGAAATAATCCTTAATCATTGGTAATCATGTGTAATCGCACGAAATAATCCATAATCATTGGTAATCATGTGTTATCACACGAAATAATCCGTAATCAAAATGTAATTACTTGACTTCACCTTTATTTTACCTAAAGTTTAGCCATCTATAATTCATTACTGTACAATACTCTATTCATTGTGATCATTTCGTACTCGCGTCGCGATCGTTTCGTGCTCGTGCCCCGCTCGTTTCGTACTCGCGTCGCGATCGTTTCGTACTCGCGTCGCGATCGTTTCGTACTCGCGCGTCGCGATCGTTTCGTACTCGTTTCGCGCTCGATTCGTACTCGTTTTGCGCTCGTTTGGTACTCGTTTCGCGCTCGATTGGTACTCGTTTTGCGCTCGTTTGGTACTCGTTTCGCGCTCGATTCGTACTCGTTTTGCGCTCGTTTGGTACTCGTTTCGCGCTCGATTCGTACTCGTTTTGCGCTCGTTTGGTACTCGTTTCGCCGTTCGCGATGGTTTCGAACTCGTTTCGCGATCGTTTCGTACGCGTTTCGTAGTCAATTGTAAAAAATGTAATCACTTTTACTCATGACGTACTCGCTAATGTACTCAATGATTACGTAATCAGTGTACAGGCAAATTATTACTGGTTAACCCCGCATTAAAGTCCGAAAATTCTCAGATATAAATAATGCTTACAAATTTGTTTAACAGCTAGGACTGAAAAAGTCTTTTCAAAATAGAAAAATTTTAAGTAAGACAATTTACCTTAATATTGAAGTTAAAACGAGTAGGATTGTAGGCATTGTTGGAAAGGAAAGCCTTCCCAAGACTTAATGACGTTCCGTGCTGCTTAGAAACAAACATCGACTTTTTCCGTTTTAAGCGTCGCTTTAAGCGTATCGAATTCTTGTTCTTTTATGTCGCGCGAAAGTTACATGAAGTTTCACTTAAGGCACCCAGTAAAACGAAAACTTTCTCGTATTGCGTTCCAGTATAGCCCGTCGCCTATTACAACGATTATTTAAAGGGAATGCGAATTTACAATTTCATGTCATATTTTACCACGAAAGTGGTATTACGTTACACTTTCAAGTCTCTACTTTCAAAATATTAAGTTTTTAATATAATTGAACCAAAGTTTCTATTTTTAAAATCCATTGAAAAAAACGAAAACTCAGTTTCGATATATCAACAATTTTGTCTTGTCGAGCTTGTTCGCCCGTTTGGTGACATCACTATGACGCAAGGAAAAAAGCGCGGGAATCCTATACGCGTCTCGAGCTTCTCACCAGTCTAAACTCTGGTACTGATAGCGGAGAGAGTGGCCCCATCTCACGTGAAAAATATATCTGTCACGTCGGAGTACGGGAAACGTTTTAGCTTTTGATAAAAAGTGGATTTCAAATAATTTCATACAAAGCATTTTCAAATGCATATTGCGGAAAAATTGGAGAATTAAAAACTTGATATTTTTGAATTCACAGAAATTAATTCTATCTTTTGTTACATAAATCAGAGGTTTTTCAAACGACGCTTCTCATACCCTTTAAAAGGAGTAAAATAAATACCATCTCGCCTCAGTTTCGTTGGTCATTTTTTGTTATAGCTGTTTTAATAACTTTAACTGTCCATATTAGGTCAATGTTGGAACGTCTCCTGCCTAGGGTTCTAAATCGGTAAATTACCATGTGAGGACATAAGGTAGTGAAAACCCCATTGACATTAGAACACTATTAAGAACCTAGATAAATTATTGCGAGGCGGGCCCCGCGATATTCTGAGGCGAACATTACAATCCCACCCCTTTCCCGTGTGAGATAGGGTTTTTGATACTTGGCGTCCCTATCGACGAACGAAGGAGCTATGAAATTTGAACATTAAACAAATACCGTAATTTTTCATCTTGAATAGTTTTAATTCTCTATTAATAAACATCTCTACATCCTACAAACACTTTTCCTTCCATTAAATAATACCAGAAGTGAGATGAGACTAGAAGTGAAGGGCTCTAGCATTGATAGTAGATCCTGGCACTAGTGAACAAATTTGAGGATTTTATGCCGCTTCCCACGCGCTAAAACTAGAGAAAAAAAATTGGTCGAGTTCCAAAAACAATTCCTACCCCCTTCCCCTCAACCTAAAGTCGCGGATCACGGACGCGGGTGCTGGAATCTAGTTCGGCCGTCTACCGCCACGAGCGTCTCACGTTTTGGAGGGAAAATTCAGAAACCGCTACCAGAGGACCAACCGTTGGTGTGTTATAAAGAATATTCACTATCACCGAGTGAAGAATTTGGTTAGCTCAGTACTTCTGGTCTCATCTCATTTTCTGATAATACGCAAATTAATAAAAATCAATTAAATATAAAACGTCCCCGGCGGGATTCGAACCCGCGTTGTCTCCCTCCCAAGTGCTGACCGCGCTCGATGCTGCTTAGCTTCGTGTCTTAACATGGATGGTGTAAGCAATATTTTAGTTTACCTCGCCGCGTGTATAGCGCCAATAGGGTGCTTCCATTGAGCCGGACTCAACGTGAAAATTCAACTGTTGCTCTTGTATCTCTATGGGAAACCAAATGTGGATATCATTAGTGCGATCTTGCAAACATGTTTGCAAAGCCAAGATGCGAACGCGCAAAATGTGTGAGTCTGGACAGGCCTTAACTTTTACGTCAGGGCTCCATATTGCTAGTTACTTTACACTTGGTTATAATAATATTTATTTTGTATAGAAAAGTAAATGGTTCGCGCAACATACAGCGTACAACAATTTACTGTTAGTAGCCCTTAATGGATTTTTGCCTTTAGTTTGTAAATTCTATCAGAATGTCACGCACTTAAAGGGAGGTTAAAGTGGAAAACCAAGTGAATTTTTTTAATCGATTATTCTACTAATTTTAAAATCATTCTGAATAGTGAAACATCCCAGAGGCTAAATCATTTGCCAAGATTTTGTACTTGGTTTCTGAATATTTATGTGACTTCCGTTGATTACTGAACGAATTCATTTGGTTTCTGTGATTACGATTTTTTAGGTGATTTCCATAATCTTTACACTGAGTTCCCGTTATGGCCGCATTGACACATCGTGATTCCTGTTTGAATTCAAATGAATTCCGGTGATTTTTTGGTATATGCCCCGATTACCACTGGATTCTTCGTGAATTACGATGAATGCTGTGATTATTCTATTTCAACTGATTACAATTTTTATTTTGGATTTTCGGATTCCTCGATTGATTATGTGTGATTATTTCACGAAATGCGTGATTACCAAGGTGATTACAAATGTACTAGTAAATGTGATTATTTCTGTATTTCCTGGATGTTTCACTATGCAGACTGGTCTTATAACTTGACGAAGAATCGACCAAAAAATCACTTGATTTTCCACTTCACCCTCCCTTTAAGAGGGTAAGGTTGATCCTAACAAAATCATTAACACGTGAAAATATGCCAAGCTTTGGAACTGCTAAACCGTTAAAATATCTGAAATCCCATGTATATGAAGTTTACATAAAAAATAGCGTCACTTGACTATCGCAGCCTATTCGAGGGTATGTATGAAAGTTCGAAATGTTATTATTTTTATTTAATTTTTGCTCTGCGGTAGCCGAGTGAAGATGTAAACATATCTTAAAATCAGTAGGACAAGAAAATAACGTAAAGAGAAAATAAGTTGGTAAACCAAAAAAAACCTCTCCGAGTCTAGAAGCAATTAAGATGGTTTTCTTAAATAATTAAATAAATATAATTGATATTAATTATTTTAATCGGCAGTAATTAAGTTAATTCTAGTTAAATCGTTTAAGAAACGTTATTACTAAAATCATTTTAAACATAGATATTGTTGACGTTTCAATTCAGGCATATGCCTCTTTAACAATTTTTTTAATTTACCCGGTAATTTTTCGGTATAGTCCCATTGGACCGTAACCGCTTTTTTTTTTTTTTAAGGAGAATATATTAAATTTCCAACCCAATGGCGGGTTTCTGCTGAATGGGAATTTATTTGAAAGAATTAGTTAATTAAATGTCTGTGAGATTTCGAATCACCACAGCAGCATGGTAGAATATCAGGGTTTTAATTCAGGGGCTCGGGTTCAAAACCAGAGAAGGAAATTGTAAGTTTGGTTGGTTAGGTTATTTCAGGTTAGGTTAGGTTATTATCATATTAATTAGCTGCCACCTTTTCCACAACATTCTCCTATTAATTAGTTGCCACCTTTTCCAAAATATTCTCCTAATAGTTAGCTGCCACCTTTTCCAAAATATTCTCCTAATAGTTAGCTGCCACCTTTTCCAAACCATTCTCCTACTAATTAGCTGCCACCTTTTCCAAAATATTCTCCTAATAGTTAGCTGCCACCTTTTCCAAACCAAGCTCCAATAATTCGTGGCACCATTTCCAAAATATTCTCCTATTAATTAGTTGCCACCTTTTCATAAATATTCTTCTATTAATTAGTTGCCACCTTTTCCAAAAAATTCTCCTA
>JAEQBA010000653.1:0-70402 GCA_019434445.1 Phalangium opilio
AAGCAGTAGCAGAACCATCATTCAGTTTTCGTCAGATTCTAATCAGAGTAGCTAGCAGACGACGTAAGAGATTCACCGGAGGAAAAAAAATTAATTGGTTAAACTGAATGGCTTTGATTAATGAAAACTTTACTATACAATCTAAGCTATTTTATTCTTCGGTTATTTTTTTATCTTTGTTAGGTTAGGACCTTCAGAGCAAAATACCTCATATATATATATATATAGTTTGTGATTGGTTCATTTTATCTTAGTTAATAAAGATAATCTTAGCAGAATCCAGGGTAATTCAATCCTTCAACCTTTGCTAAAGTATTAAACTGAACCGACTTGGTTCCATCTATCTTAACCCAAAAGTAGAAAAAAAAAAAAACGAAATGAATTACGATGGCCAGTGTCAAGTCTATATAAGAAAAACGTTCCATAGAAGTAATAAACTCGAAGTAAAATAAATTAATTTAAATATATTGAGGAACTTTTTTTCTAAAGCTTTTCAACTAACTTTTACAACGACGTTCTTTAGTTGAAAAATTTGTTAAATTAAATTTTTTTTTACCAAAATACAATTCATCAAACTGCCAAGTGACAAGATGGGATGAAACCGACCCGACCCTCAATTGTCAGGGAGTTCCATCCCACCTTGAAAGTTACCCACCCTCAAACCTTGACACTATATCGTTCGTAACTAAACCTCAATTGAATTATAAACACGTTGAAGTAATCCAATAGTGCCAAAATTGGACGAAATCTACTTTCTTTCTTACGAGAGTTATCATTGCGTATCCTTCCGCACCGAGTTGAAATACACCAAATAAAAAATAGGCTTAGGGTTGGTATAAAATTTTAAAACCTGCAGAGGGGAAACGGAATTTTCTCCCCAATAAAACCGATATAAAAAGCTAGCTTGGGTATATAGTCAGTCTATGGGACATATAGTATGGGGATTTGTAATTTAGAAGGGGCGGGGTTTAGTTAAAAGAGAGCGAGGGGGGCAGGAGCCCCCGCAGCCAAATACTTGTCAACTGCTTAAGATTGGCAGCTTTAAGATTAATGAGCTCTTCTTGTTTTGCATCCCCCCTCGCGCACAACTAAAGGGGGCATTACATATCACACAAAGTCTAAGGGATTCGTTTCCCTCTTAACGTTACTAATCAATCATTGGTGTCGAATCGAATTATAGGAGAGACTGAAACACCCCCCTTAAAGAAGAAAGAAAAAAAACCCCGAATTGAAATCCCCCTTGGCAAGAAAACCAACGTGAAGTTGAAATTTCAACTCAATAATTTTTCCAGAGGATCTATTTTGAGTTCAGATTCCAAAAATGGAAAAGTATATTATTTTACTTTTATATTTAGGCCTAATTGGTCAAAACTTTGGATATTGATCGTAAAACTAAAACCACTACAACAAAGTACACTATTGATAGTGTAATCCCTGAAATTTTCGTGACCTTTGACCCAGAACTAAAGAAGATATCGTGATAAATAACATATGATTCGGTAGAACGAACTGACAGAATGGTATTCTTAATTTTCTATGAATTATTTAAACCCATAGATTAAGGAACGTAATGTAGTCAAGGCATTCGGAAACTAATTGCATTCCGAGATGAAATTAAGTGAGTAAGAGAAAATTGGGGTTGGAAAACAAATGGTGGGGTTTTACTCTTAGCGGCGGCCGTGGCAATAATCCATTCAATTGAAATAGCGCGGTTATCCATTCCCAATTTGGAATTTCCCCTTTCTACGAAATGAGGAGGCGATACCCCCGGGTGGAGCGCCCCCCCTCAATCCTCCTCAGAAACTAATGAAGCGGTGATAGCTGGTTGCCTTAGTGTTCAGGAGGACCCCCAGCATTAATGGCGCTAGCAATTACCCAAATTTCCAATGGATGGAGAGATGAAATAGCTATTCTCTATTTTCAAATTTCCCCAGAAAGATCCCTTTAACGCAAAACAACAATAACTGAAAATAGGAAAATTTTAAAAAATATTTTCATTTTAACAGAGTTAAAGACCCATTCACACTATGCAATTTTTGCAGAAACCTACCAATAATTTCAACTGCAAAAACAATGTCACGTTTATTGTACGAAAGCTAAAATTCTCATTAAAAACTTCAGTTAAAGGAAAGGATAGAAAAACTCGGAAGTTACTTCCTATTCCCACTGAGATATTAAAATAGAAAGAATACTTATTTCCTCTACGTTAATCATTTGCCTATTTCTATTTTTGATCATATTTTTCTCCTAATGGCTAAATGAAGAACAGCTGTCGTACGCACTCCCCCTTGCCCAACAATTGCCCCCTTTTTTTAAAGAAGGGAGCTATCTGGAATCATCGTGGGCTTGAATTTTTTTTAAAAACAGAATTTCCTCACCGATTAAGAAATTGAAAACCCTTATCCCTGGTTCCTTTTTTTATTTTTTAAATGAGAAGCGGAAGAAGAATAGAAAGGAGGTTAAATTACCCGGGGAGAATTGCTAAGCCTCGGTTCATTTCGAAAAACCCTTTTTTTTTGGGTGAGCGTTTGAAAATTAAGGCATCCTTGATTGACTGTCGGTCATTTCTTCCACCTAATGGCCAAATTAATTCTGACATTTCTTTTGATTTAGGAACCGTTTCAATCTTTGTAACACTCCCCTATCCAATAAAAACTATAAAAAAGTGTCTTCCCTTTTACTTTTAACGACTTAAAATTATGATTAGTTAAGAATTGGCACGTATTATCTACAGTTATAATACACATTTATACAATTTCACTAAATAACTCGTCTCTACGAAAAAAGAACGCCAAAGAAATTCTATTGGTTGATTTTCTTATTACGTAAAACTGTATTCTATATTAAAAGAAAAAAATCTCGTTTTTCCTCTCTGAAAATTAATCTAATCTGAGCTCGCACCATCCTCGGGGGAGATGCCCCCCCCACAAATAATGGCTTCCCCAAAAAGAAACACACAATCTGCAAGCCGCTCGCTCCCGAGAGAACCCAAAAGACAAAGTAAAAATATCACAGTATATTGTTCATCGAAATTCATTCAACACTTACGAAAATAGAACCTATCTAAATAGCTACGATTAAACCCCATTTCCCCCAAGAAAACTGTATTGCTTCAAATAGGATGAACAAGCAGAGGTACTAGGCATATAGTTACGTAAAGAAAAAGAGAGCTGACGAAAAAGCTTTGATAAAAACAGCTACATCTTCAATTAAGTCTGGAGAAAGAGGGACAATTCCTAGCATCTGCTACCAACATCCGACCCAAAGTACGAAATATATCGCGGCATTCATGAATTTATCATATTTTACCAATAATATTAAACAACTAAGTGTCAATTCAATAAATACACCCTCAGTTACATCAAAAGATATTAAAGTTGTATGGACTATTCAATATTCATTTCGTATATGAATAAATTCATG
The DNA here is from genome assembly GCA_019434445.1 of Phalangium opilio. Taxonomy (NCBI): domain Eukaryota; kingdom Metazoa; phylum Arthropoda; class Arachnida; order Opiliones; family Phalangiidae; genus Phalangium; species Phalangium opilio. The sequence goes on from JAEQBA010000653.1 coordinate 3,424, forward strand.
ATCTCTATATATCTCGTGACAAAAGATGAGAGAACCTGGCGTGTTTTTCAATCCTTTTTACTAGTAGCGGATTTCTGGCCTACGGGCTGGGCTGTTGGTACAAGCCACTCTCCAACTCCACTCAACTACTCCTAGCTACCATCAGAGTACAATAGAATCTCTGAAATATTCTGAAGAAATGCGGATAGAGGGGACGTTCCCCCAGCTCCTCCAATTAATTAACCAAAAATATCTTGGTTGGTAAGTTTTAGCTTTTGACCACGCAAAACTTGCTTTATCTCTGTAGTCTTTTTTTTTTACCCCGAAAGGGTTGTCTCACCTTTAATAGTATTAGTTCTAACTCGACGGATAAACTGGAGAACTTCCAAGAATTGTAATTAATAATATCTTTAATCAGAAAAGAAAAACTTGGAAATAAATAATTTTTCGAAAAAAGAAATTACGCCTGCATGTTTGCTTCCCCCAAAAACCTAGGTGTATTGCGGGTTTCACAGGGGCCATAGGATTAACATGGGCTTGTTTTCCCCTGTAAAGTAGCTTCTCCTTTTACAAAAATTATTTTGGTTTAAAATGATTTTAAGTTAAATTAAACTAAATTTCACCTTCGGGTGGTTAAATGAGCTAGAAACTTTTTAATTAAATATCGAATAATTAATGAAGTGTATATTTCCCGATCCCAAAAAATCCCAGTTGGAGGAGAGAATGTTTCCTAAGAAGATAAAGTCGACTTATTTTTTTTTTTAGGAGTGGAGCTAGGGCTTTAATTTGATTGGTTGCGGCAGCTTTTTAGATCGCGCTACTCTTTAAGAGGATCGTCTATCTTTCATCTAATTGAAATGGCATTGAGATAGAAGCCGATGACAAAATTAATCAAAATTTATCACTGCCGAAGATATTATTAACCTGATTAATTATTCTGACTTTAATATTAAACTTTTATTTTTTGACTAAATGCTTTTTTCGGAAAGTTATAAAAATTATCGTTTACTAAATAAATTTTTTGTATAAATAATCCAGGAGGAAGTTAAATGCGATTTAAAAATTAATTTCGGAACTATGATAAATTAATAAGCAATTTCAAAATTAGGATATAAATATAAGTGGAAATAAAGTTAAATCAAATCAATATTTAATTAAAAATACTAATAATGTAAATTAATATGAAACGAATCCTAATTTGCAAAGACAGCATCGCCACCTAACTTTTAGGCGTAACTAAATAATCGATTTATATATCGATTGGAAACGGAACCTAATCCTAAAGTGTCATCTCTTGCCTGCCCAAAATAATTAATTAGATTGTTAATTACAGATTGTAATAAGCCATTAATATTCCCAGCAATTAATATCTCAATTAAATGATTATAAAAAATGGATAACTTGAACACTAAATTTGTTAAATTAAAAGATGGAGCTAGTTGAAAAATTTTCAGAGAAAAAAAATCGATTGACAAATCACGATAAGGTTCCGGATTTCCCCGCTATAAAATAAATGGCGCTTCGCAAGAAATAATCCCACGTATTCTTTCGCACTTACAGAACTAACATAATTAATTCAACTAACCCCCAGGCATTAAATACTCTAAATTAATAAAATAACCACATAAATATTCTATTAAATCGAGCACCATTCATCAAAATAGTTCTTTTCAAAAAGTTTGCGATCGTATAGTTAAAAATTTAAGAAAAATGTTCAAAGTTGTTTGGGAAAAGTTGCTAAAAATACGAGAAAACTCGCAACTTGGGGGGTTCAATAATCCATTAAAAAATCTATACAGCTAGGCGAAGTAAGGAGTCTAGCATATTGATAAGGAGGGGGTGGGTCTCGGGGGTACAACCCCGCGTATCGACAAAAATCTTGGCCTAGAGCTGGAAGCCATCAATCTTAAAGCCGTTACCTGAAGTGATACCTAAATGTAATTAAGAACGGTTAAGTTAGCCCTCATCCCCTTGCCTTGGTCCTTTCCCTAGCCCTCTTAGTGTGGGGGGATTGGGGGTTAGTACCCCACGGTCGCGCGCTACTTCAGATCCGGGCGTCTGGGTAATCAATTGATGGAAACGAGCTTGGCTAATGGCTGACTCTAAGCGTACCATAATGGACATTCAAAGAGCGACTGTTCCTTCATAGCGACCGACTATCCCTGACCCTAACTGGACATTACGTCCAGGGTTATTTCTAAAAGTTCCTTATTGACCAACGACCACCCCTCTCCACCATATACTAAGATTGATTAACTGTAGGGGATAAAAAGCGTCGTGAAGCTAACGGTACATCCACTAAAAAAACATATATAAACGATTGGGTTTTGTTTCCTTATCGATTTAAATTAGTCTTAGTGAAAATGATTAAAATGGCCTGTATATTAATCAAAATTTCAATTAAAATTAGCAGTATCTGTAGTGTTTGAATCAGTAGAAATTTTGTCGCAAGGAAATTTAATTTTTAAACTATATAAATTTCTGATATCTATGCTCGCGTTTCACAGTAAATTTTTGACAGCGGGGTTAAAATTCTTGTAAGAGTTTTTGGACTCGAGATAAAAAATAATAATAAATTGAAAGTGCTTGGGGCATATTTTCATTAGAATTGTTGTTTTTATAACCGGGACGTTGGGGTCGTGGTACAATAATCTGATATACAACCAATCATCCACTTCTAAGCTCTAGCTCTAGCAACACCGAGAGGGGAAAAAACCAAATAAAAAAAAGGGAGAAAGGGGTGAACCAGAAGAAAGAAAGAAAAAAAATGTGCGGGTGAATTTCAATTATGACCTTTAATCAGATTGGCCCGCCGCACTTTACACCAGAGGCCAAAAACCAGTATCGCTTTTTTTTTCACTTCCTTCTCCTTGAGCTCGCTCGAGATCTTAGACTAGTCCCTACTCTAGATCCTAGGGACCTCCATCTCCATTGGAAAATACATCCTTGAAAAGAAATAAGTCGACCCCAAGAACTCAAAGAGTTAATCCACAGTATACTTCAACTCATATTGGGGCATAGTTTTAAACGAAGAAGAGATAGAGGTACCACGTGATAGAGTAAATGCCCTTCAAGTTTCATGAATTTCGTAATTAAAATCAGTTCAAAACGAAAATTATATAATTATTTTTCTTGGAAATAGATGGACAGTCATTAGAGGACAAAAACGTAAGCTTCCCCATGAAATCCATGAAAGTTGGAGAGATATATAAAAAGATAAAAATCAATAGGGGCGACTTAGAAAAAGACAATAAAGAGAAACTTATTTCCTTTTTTACCCTCGACTTTACTTCTTGGGGCTTTTCGAGGTGAGGGGTAAAGAGGAAGGAGTTCTTTCTCTCTCTGAGAGAGAGTCGACTAGCCGCGTCACTACATTGATGAATGATTTTTAGATTTTTCCTGGGAGAGCGAGCGAGCTATGCCTAGTTTTCTTTCTTAGAAAAGGCAAGGTTACATGGAGCGCAAACACTTTTCCTACTTTTTCGACACACCGATATCAAAGAGAGAAGATAAAAAAGGATGGTCAAGTCCCCTAATAATATACAACACAAAAATCCTAGCCCGCAATACATTGGTGTATTGCGGGTTTCGCAGGGGCCATAGGATTAACACGGGTTTATTTACCCCTGTAAAGTGGGCTCAAAATTATAAAATTATAAATATTCATCGGTTTAGTTACAACTACGACTCAACCCCGAGGTAAGTGCACACCTGGGTGGTTTTTTGGTGAGTCTAAAAAAGTCCATCAAACCCTGGACTGGTGGTTCCTTGGTTCAAGCTTGCCCATAAGGAAGTTAAGAAGTCAAGCCTCTCTCAAAGTCCAGTAAAGAAAAATTGAAGAAAATAGAAATTTAGTATATAGAAATCGATCAAAATTTTTGAGATAAAAAGAATATTCTTTTTTTGCCTAAATCTTTTCTTGACCTTACGATATTTCAGAATATTCTTTAGAATATTTCTTTATCAGGTGAACTGAATTCAGATTAGTAAAATCTTAAATTAAGATATTATATAATAAATATTTGCTATCAATTGAGTCTAATACCCTGGGAATTGAATTGAATTGAAGACTTTTTAAGACAAATCCTGGATATATTGGCCAAGAGAAAAGGATATTATCAAGATAAAAGGTACAGGAAAAACAAACGTCTTGAGTGAGACGCGTTCCTGACTAAATCTCCGGGATTTCTTCTTGAGTAAACCGGGGATAAAAAGTATACGAGATTACCTGTCGAAAATATCTTAGAAATCTTTAATGCATTGTAAGATATATCTTTAGAGACAGGTGAAACTGGATATGGGGGGATATGAGAGGACGTTTTAGCTTCTTAAATAAACCCTAGACGATATGTAGTCTCTTAGCTCGATTGTCGAGTGTAAGACACACACACACACCAGCAAGAAGACTCTGTGCTTTTTTTTACGTGAAAATAGGAATAGTCTACCCCAATACAAACTGAAACTAGTACCTCAAAGGATGGTTAAACCCCCGGATATCTATATTTTCCGCCATTTCATAATACATTTCAAGTGATATATACGTTCTCAACTATCTCATCTTGGATAAAAAAGGTACAGCGTGTATCTATATGGATGGGTAGCGTTTAGGGAAGACCATTTTTACCATTACTTTCGAGGAAGGACCGGGGAAAAACGTTTTTCTTTTTTTGCGCTTTTTATGTAATGTAAGATAGGTATTTTTTTCTGTCCCTTATGCAATGCGCATATCCGTGGTGGCGTGTAGGAAACAGGGAGGAGATGGTTGGCACTACGCGAAGAAATCGTTTGAATGAAAGGAAAACGTTTTTCTTTTGCTCTATGGAACTTAACCTCTCACAGTAAATTCCAAAAAAGAAAATTGCTTACGACAACATTCAAAAATAGACTGAAAATTATCAGAATTTTTCAGGATAAAATGAATAAATTAACCCGAAGTAAAGCCTCACCAAAATGGTATCGTCTTGAGGTGTGAAAGTACATTAATTTTTAGACTGTTTGTTAATTTACAACGGCAAGATATAAACGCTTAATTAAAGACTGGCTTTGATTGGTTAAGTACCAACTCACATCTTCAGGAAGGTCATATCAGTTTCACAACTAATTTTTCTGGAACACTTACAAACACACTCAAATTATTATACTTAGATGAAGGTCCTAACTGGTCAAGTGCGAACGCGTCCACCTCCAGGGACGTTAAATTTTTCTTCTCCCAGGAATTTTATATTTCACCCTCGAGAAGTTTTAAAGGGTGAGCTCGCGAATAAGAAAAAAAAAAGCGTTTTCTTTACAGCGTTCCCGATTTTATGCGGTAATAGAGAAAGCTATATCAATGGATGGGAGGAGGAATGCTTTCCAATATCTGGAGAAGCCATCAGATAACCTATAGCCAACCATAAGAGAGGGAGGGGGGGGGGTCGAAATTCGGACCAGTCTAGTCTAGAATATCCCTTTCATGAATGTATAAAAATATTTGGATGAATATTAGGTAAAGATAAAGTCAGTTTCTATAAATGAATCAGTTGTACTATTCAATATTCTGGGAAGGATTGAATAAATTTATTCTATTTTCTGCCTTTGTTATGTACGCGATGTCTAAAAAAACATACTGGTCTACAAATAGGTCTATTCCCTATATTCGATTTAAGATTACAGTAAGCCAATTATCGTAACGAGGTTAGTCAAAAAAATCTGTCCAATTATAATTCGTTTTACCTTAATAACAATAAACTATGTTTAACCAATTATTTTAGCAATTACGCAATTATTAACAAAGGCAACAGCCTTTACTTGATTTTAAATTAAAGAGTAGTAACAGCCGCAACAGTAGCCTCCTGGTGTTAAAAAGTACAGAACCGGTTAAAGAAATAGGAGACCACCTTACCACAAAAATCTCAGAACGGATATCCGTTTGTGGGCATGAAATGTTTGTAACTTTCTAGGAAAGCACCTCAAATCGAGGTTCACCTTAACGATTTCAGGAAATCACCCCTTTTTTGAGTAATTTCGCTCACGTAAGAAATTTCTTTTAAAAATTGAGTGGAACCATGTAAGGAAACTAACTTCATCCCATATTGACACTAGCTCTTCAAATATCCATCCAAACTTCAAAGGAAGGGTGCTGGAGAGGACCTTTCTTTTAAGTACCGACATTTCAACAGGAAATCGGGAATGGTATCACTAAAACAAATAGCGATTTCTTTAAATTTTTCAAATGGGATTTGTTATTGTCCCTCCTTAGAAGAAAACCTAAAAGTAGAGATGATAGACGCTTTGGATTTGAAATGGGCTAGACATATCGATTATAACTTATAGAGAAGAGGTAGGATATCCACTCGGAGGAAAATACTCTAATTGCGATTCAAGTCACACATCCTAGCTAGAGAGAAGTCTAGGTATAATCTATGGCTAAGCATAACATCCCACTCTATTTAAGCCTCTTTTCAGCTAAGTATTATTAGTTTCATTAAGAGTACGAAGACTAAAAGACAAAAGTTGAACCTTGGTTGAAAGAAACGCGAGGAAATTATAAGATCTAGAAAGAATGTTGTCGTGAGGCAAGCAGCAGCCTGCTCCCAAAAATTAGTCCATGGGCTCTTTCTTCGCAATTGGGGTGTTCGTTTTTGATTACGCCTGGCTTGTTTCTTTTAGAATGAATTATTGAGAGAGCTTTTTAAACTAAATTACAGCACGCGCCGTTTAGCAATGAAAAAAAGCCGGCAAGGAAAATCATCTCAAGCTTAGCCTTCCAATCGTCAAAACCCCATCTTAAGCCTACTTAAGCAAAATTTCCATTGAATTCTATTGGTGAGATAAACTTCACTGTCTTTTTACATCGTTAAAACTCCCCCGAAACATTTTTAGAATCGTCAGAGGGTTAAATCTATTTGACATTATGAAAAGGGAGATAGGAGGGTATCTTTGCCTTTGATAAGGCTGACGAGTGACCATGATGGGTGGGAAGAAAAAGGGGGAGTGTCACGTAGGGTCAAAAGAATCTTTAAACTCTTTCCGGTTCGGATGTCTTAAGAAAGGATTTCTCCTAGAATGCTCTCTTCCTTCGCAACAACTTTAGTAAATTATTTTTTTTTCACTTAAGTCGCTTTCTAGAGACGATACGACAATGACGTGTTAAACTTATCCTATGATGACGTCATCTACGAAAAATCTAGCGTGGGTTTACCTCAAAGATTAATTTTTGCGGGAAAATGATCAGATTTTTCGAATTCGTTCGCGGTTTACCTGATATTACGTATTAATCAGTAAGGGGGTGGTTTAACTAATCACCTTCCTACCATACATTTCTCTTTCCCCTAACATCTCTCTATTCAATAAAACGCATCGAACAAAATACATATATATATAAATACATTCTCGTGTCTCGTGAGAGTTACAAGCACGTGGAAAAAAAGAGGATTATTTGTTTCTATCCACCTTTAAGAAACGAATAAAATTAAAGGCGGGGAATATGGAATAATAGGTAGAAAAATATGCCTGGCAAATAACATCCCTTATGTTTTTATCCACATTCAATCAATTTAGATGAACGAACAATTTATACTATATATTTGTAAGGAAATGCTTTCGGAATTGCTTTTCTACCTTTTCTCAGGTAAAAAAAAAAGAAAGCTTGTAGCGCGGGGTGTTTCTAGTTTCGTCTTACCCAGGGGCTTAGCCCCGGTAATAAATAGACGCTTCGAGGAGTTACTTTCAGATCGATGTTATAGGGGCTTTGGTTTGCCTGGGTTACCAGGGGGGGTTGGGGCTTTTTACATTACGCAACCGCTCAAGTAGAAAACTAAAAATTGATTTCCACCTCGCGAGAAAAAAAAATAACACATACGGGGGTTATAAACCCCTTCAAGCTTACCGGGCCAATAAATTTAACTATTGATTGATTTTTTTTTTAAAAATGGGAGAATGCAAATATATATTGTGGTATAAAATTAGTACTATACACTCGCCATTCGCCAAGTAGCGAATATTGGTCTTGTCCAGAGTCTCTTGAGACTCGTCGAACCAACCAAAGAACTTTGGGGACGATTTTTGCTCTAAAGATTCCAAATCCTTGATCCTCTTCCAACTACTCTATTGACTCTGCAAAGCCTAAAAGATACCCCACAAAAAGAGGGGATGGGGTAAGTCCCCTCGACCCCAACCCGGAAAGAAATCCGGGAGGGGGGACAATGAAAAAGTTTTCATTGGCTACGATTTTTCAGGAAGAAAAAGTGGAAACTTAAATTCACTCGCGAGCTATGTTAAAAACAATCGGAGTTTGCTACAAGTAGAAGAGATATAACTTCTAAAAAAAATCTTAAGGGCTAGTTTAACAATAAAGCAAACTTGGAATGGCTTTGGCAAAATCCTGAAGGGTAAGGAGGAAGGGAGCTAACTTAAAAAATAGTTGGTCATAAAAAACAAAAGCGGAGTTTAAAGTTTCAAGTCAAAAACCTTCTAGAAAACAGTATAACATTCGTCTCAGTTTCAAAGCTCAGTAAGAAAAGGACGAACACAGTTTGTTTGTCTATTGATTTGAATTCAATAAAGTTAAAGGCGGGGAAGACGTAGAAACCAACACTAGCCTTACACTCCAGCGCACTGCATTCATTCACAAAGAATAAAAACCTATTTTCTTCTTCTCCGTTTTTTTTTAAAAAAAGAGGCAAGGCAATCCCCCAAGTATATTGTTTTTTAATTCACGATTTGTGATGGTGTCCCTATTGTAGTCCCTAGCAGTCCCTCTGTAAGGAGTCCCTAGGGTAGTCCATGCAGGACTAAAGGGTCTCTCTTCCTCCATCAATCTCCTAGGGGATGCTGGGATAAAATCCCAAGAGAGGAATCACGACTAAAGGTAGTGGTGCAGTATATACTCAGCAGTCCTACAGTACAAACCCCAAAAACCCCCTCCCCCCCGAAGATAGAAGGGGGTGAAGGCGTCTTAAGCTCTCCTTTATTCCAACCACCACCACACCGCACCGAGAGAAAATAGAAGCTCAAGATCAGGGATGCTGGAGTGATGGAGGAGAAGTGTTTAGATTTTTGGGGAAAACTTACTTCGCAGAGGATGGGGGATTAAAATGTGTCAGGTTAATTTACATGCACGGTGTGCGTTTCTTCTCCTTCTTCTAGAGAGAGAAGGCATTGATCCTTAAAGGTTTTGTGGGGTTTATGCCCCCTTGTGGTAAGTAAGAGAATCTACGCGGTCTAGGGATCAATTTCGAGTACCGTGGTAGTATAAGCATTATTATCGTTAGAGGTGGTGCATTTTTATAAAATTTTGATTTAAATCACCATATCTTGGCGGTATTATTTAAACTTACCAAAACTTTGCCCCAAAAACAATTGAAATGGCCTACCTGAATTTTTCTCTTTTGTTGAAGTTCTTGAAGTCCATTTTGTTCTGAAATTTATGGGAAATGGAATTGGACGGACTTGATTCACCAAAAAACCTCGTGAAACTATTGGCTATCGTATGTTCCTCAATTTCAGTGTAATTTATTTAATCTAGAATGGGGAATAATATATATGGAAAAACTCAGAAACTAAATAAATTGAAATTAAACTATTTAAAACGTAATTAATCACACTTAAATTAATTCCCTTTGAAACCAAAACGAAATAAAAATAAAATGTTAGTAAATATTGAAAAATTAGTTATTTCCTTAAAAAAACACACTGACGTATTTTATTTGATGGTTTTTGGTTTGTTTAGTTGTTTGTTTGTTTGTTGGCTAAATAAGCCTATTTACAAGCATCTTGTATACAAGTCGCGGTACAAAACACGAGGGGAAAAAATGCCGTTTCTGAAGTATTATTTTTGTGTTTTTTTCCAAGAAATTGTTTGAAATCAATTTTGTCATGTTTTTCAAAACCAATCTCTCTCAACATTTTTCATTTGACCTTTCGAACCCCCTCATTCTATATCATTATAGTTCATAGTTCAAGTATATACCTACCAGCTCGAAATTTGTTTTTTTTTTATATAATTTATACACTTTGCAATTAAATCTAATCACGATTAAATAATTAAATTTTGTCAGGGGGGGATAAAAATTATATCTCGTATCTCCTTAAAAACAATTGCACTTCCAAGCTCGTCTTTTCCAAACCCTAATTATCTTAATTAATTAATTATTTAAATTAAATTTAAGTTTAAATCATGTTTTTGATTTGGTGGATTCCTTCCTGACTTTCCCATCTATCCGGTATTAAATTTTTTAAATTTATTTTTACGGTGTTTAACTTAATACCGAGTAATTAACATTATTAGCATTAATTACATCAGCGTGGAAGAATTTGTATAACCCCATTAAATTAATTAATAAACACGAGTTATTACTTACACATCTAGCGGTCGTTAATATATTTACCTAATTAATATTAGGTATTTTATAAATATTTACGAGTTTAGTTTAAAAAAAAAAAGATTTAATTGTTACTAGGATTCATTTAGTTGCCCCTGAAATTAACCGAAAATAATAATTAAGAGTTTTTACGTTTGATCCGGAAAAAGTTGAAAACACTTTCAAAGATTTTTTTTTTTTAGTTTCTCTTTGGGAAGGTTGAGGGGGATTATAGAGTTGTCTTGTATGTTTGTTAGTACGTTATATTTGTTTTCGTTTGGCTATTTACACGGGAATTAGTTTTTTATCCATTGAATAGGAATTATATAGAAGAATTTCTTATATATATATACTTTTACTTTGTTTATATATTTATATATATATATAATTATATTTCAACGTTCAGTCAGCGCGCGAAAAATGTGTTTACTGCACTACGAAGCGTCCATTACTATAATTAAATGTCAGAAGCGTAATTTACTTCAATTGATAGTCTTTACTTTCCGAAAGAGGGAAAAATAAAACTAAATCCTAAATTCACCTTCGCCAATTTTTTTAAAAAATAATTATTAAATATGTGCGCGAACCGTATTTTTTCTTTATTAGTATATTCTCCTTAATTACCAATTACAGTTGGTAATTTAATTATTTTACAATTAGCGGGGGAAGAAGAAATTATGGCAAATAATTAACCGAGACACCCGCAAAAGTCGATCCCGTTTCAAAGGTTATTGTTTTCACTTTTTTAATTAGTCATCCATTGAAGGTCGGCGTGTGTTTGGTTAGTTAGTTTTTGTTTAATTATTTAGTTATTAATTGTAGTTTAAGGAATATAATTGTGGTTTGTTCAGTTAATATTCTTCTTGTAGGAGTTGGTCGTACGTTTGATTGTTATTCAAACTCGATTCGATCGCCGCGTATCACCTGTGTTTTTCGCTGGTTTTATGGAAAACTATATTCGAGGGGTCATCGGCTAATTCGGGCAAGTATTTAACATCGTGGTAATAATCGCCTCGGTATCCGGGCACCGAATTGGCCGATAGGATATGTTCCTTTTCTTTCTCGGTCCAATCTCGCGAGCCCTGATGATTGGCTTGCACCAGCTCGCGTTCCAAGGCCCAGCGAAGGCCGACCGCGTGCTTTTTCGCGTGACGTAGCAGGCGTTGGCGTTCGCGGGGTAACGTCGTTCCGTATCTGATATTCAAAATGGCGTGGTAAGCGTGAACGCGAATATCGACGTGATGGCTGCCGCGTTCCTCGTCCGTTTTGCTCTCGTGGACCGTCGTATTGATCATGTTGCCGAGTCGCTGTAATTGGTTCAAATCGTCGCCGACCCGCCAAGTGTTCTCCTTGACGAAGTAAAACACGTCTTGACCGTGCATGATCAAATGGAGGTCCAGCAAATAAGAGTTGTTGAAGACCGAAGTGACGGCGTCGCGTCTGATCGGGTCGACATCGCCGACGGTTCGGACCACGGCTCGCCCCTCTATCAGACTGACCACGATGCCCTTGCCGAAGGGAACGCTCAACGTGGAGATTTTAGGAACCACCGTATCGTAGAGTTGGTCCTTTTTCACCTTCGACCCTTCTACGATGGATAATTTCGCGAAGTTTTCGATTTTTTTGCGTAAGGAACAAGCGAAACCGCTGACTAGCGGTATGCTCGGCATGTCCAGATATAAGGGTGAAGGGTCAACCGAGTACGGACTGTGGAAGAGATCGGGAGCCGCTAATTGCAGGCTGTGAACGTCGATGCCGTACGCCTTCGTCCAACCATCCATTTCTGAATTCAATGGCGGGTTAAATGACGCAAAGAAAAAGTGTCCTTCGGGTTACTTTGAGCGAGTAACACACACTCGTGTACATAATAACGATATTGCGAAAACTACCATGCCAATAAGCAACCCATAAACATGCAAATGTACTTCTAAGACTAAGCAAGCCTTGGGTGCAACTACTTCACATACAACAGCAAAGATCGTTGCTCAAAATTTGCTACTTAACAAGTGCGAGTAACAAAGGTGAGGAAAAGTGAAATTCTTTGGAAGTACTAACCCAATTTATTGCGATGAGTGACGACCTTATTAATCGGATCATTCTTATTGAACCTGTAGAGATGTAGTCCTCTGGGATCATTCAAATTGCGCAGAACATCGTCCCAACCCGGGGACATCCACTGTCCTACCATAGGATCGTAGACTCTTTCGCCAAAATGTATTAGACCGGAGAACGGATCCAAAATTCCGCCTTGAAAATCGACGGGTAGGTAGAAATGGGGGTTACTGTCGAACATGACGTGACCGTACGGACCCCTGTGAAATTCTTTCACCACTTCGCCGAATTTATCGAATACCACGACGGGAGTCCCGATGCAATCGCAAGCCACGTAAAAGCTCTCTTTGTTCAACATGACCAGAACGGGGTAATCGGAATCGTCGTACAGCAGGATTAAGAAGCGCCCGTCCGCGTTATTGTAGACGTGTGTCAGTAAGTGAGGTTTCAAAGGATTGGCGTAAAAGAATTGCGTCAAATTTCCAAAGTTGTCTTTACGAACGGCCAAACGTCCTCGCGCGTCGTAAGCGTATTCTACATTGAAGCGTCCATTCTTGGAGGCTCGAATCAATTGTCCTTTGACGTTGTAAAAGAACCTTTCTTCTCCCCGTTGAATGACGTATCCGCGTCCATCGACCAAGTAGGGAGTTTCGCCGAAACTGACAATCCGATCGCCGGCGTCGTAAAGGATATCGATTCTTTTGGCTTGGTACTGCATCGTAATCATATTCCCGTTCTGATCGTAGTTAAATTTCCATTTCTCCTTGCCCGTCGTATCAATCAACTGTCCGTCTTCGTCGTACGAGTAATTCTGTTGTCGTATCTTGCTGGTGCCTAAACTTCGAACGAACATCTTCGTTTGCGTGACGTAGTTGCGATTATCGTACTGCAAGTCCATCCGGTAGACTTCCTTGTCCGAGATAATGAGCGACAACTGACGAAAACGGTGATGAGAATCGGTTTGACGCGCGAATGACGCCGTCCCGTCGCTGATGACCGAATCGTTCGTGGCCCGCTCGAAAACCCGAAAATTCCCGAACTGCGTTAATTTCCCCGACACCGGACTGTATCCGAATTCGACGCTTTTCAGTTGCAACGCTTCCAAACGCGTCGCTAAACTACGCAATCTCGCGCCTTTATCGTAACTGTAAACGAACGTCAAGTTGGACAATTGGAACTTCCCGGAGTACTTGACGCGACTGTGCGTCAATAAGGCGTTGGCGTAACCGTATTCCGAGATGACTTCGACACGATCGTCCGACCATAACTCGCTTTCGACGAAACCGGCGATGGTGTAATTTCTCTCGACTTTTCCACCCCCAAAAACGATGGACTTAAGTAACGTTTGATTCACGTATCGATACAAAACGCGTCCCAAGTCACCGGGGAAGATTTTTAAAATAGGAAACTTCATATCATTGAAAAGGACAACGTAAGGAGCGCCATTACCGGGCGGCGTGTAAAAGAATTTATGGAAACCGATAGAGATATGCCCGAGGAAGGTATGACGCGTTCCTTTGGGGGTCGCGATTTGTTTTAAACCGCCGTTATCGTCGAAATGGAACGTGTAAGCGCGTCCACTCGGTAGAATCACCTTTGACGGCTTTGGTTAGGGTTAAAGGTCATTGACAGAAAGGGTAATTGGATAAGAGACGGAAAATATTTAAAAAAGAGTTGAACTATATTCCTTTAATCCTTCAATTAGGGACCATTCACAAATTACGTCCGAAAGTACAAACGCGCGATGAAGTGTACCGACATTTTTGACGTAATTTAGGGACAGCCCCTAATTAATTGGAACCGCAAAGAAATAATAAGTCGAAGGGGGTTCAATAAATCAATGTCTTTCGCGTTAGAAGAAAAAATACCTAAATTGGTAAAACCGTCAAGTAGGAAAAATAAAAAAAAAATCCAAAAAAAAAAGTGTCCCCAAACTTATTAAAACGGGACCCCTGTCGAGTTTCTTTGAGCTCCATTGACATTTAATCGTTTTCTAAGACCTCGCAATGGGGCACCAGCCCCACCACCAACCCTTCAAAGGAGAACTTTTCCCTCTCCTCCCCTTCCACCCACCCGGGGGTACTAAGCCCCTCAAAGTAGCCAAGCCGCCACTACTCAAAAGCTGTCTAGAGGAAAAACTTCAATGGATCTTTCTTCTTTTGCCAATAGTTTTAACGCTGGAAAGGGGATGCTTTATTAAGTCCTGGGAACTCCTGGACTCTTGCCAAACGGCATAATCGATGAAAATGAGTTGGACGTGATTGGCAGTCCCCCCCTCCCCCAACTCAACCCTCCTCCCCCTTTAACCTGGCAAACCCTAAGAGGTAAATCATAGTAAGATGAAGTTAGTTAGTTTGTCGTAGGAAAGTCTTTGATTTATTCTAACCTCAATTTATTACTTTAAAAAATCTGTATATTATGATTTTTGGGCTAGGTAACAACCCCTAAAAGGTACCTGAAATGGTCAGGGACCGATGACGTCTCTTACCAATCAACAAAACTTGACCCTTATTGAAAAACAAAACCCCAACCTAATTGAGTTACGATTATTTTGCTGGGAGAGTCAAGTCGAGAGACTGTTCGCTTTCTGACGTAAAGATTTGACCCTTTGGTCTCTAGTTCCTCCCCCAAAAACCTTAATATTCCTCTCTCACCCCTTTAAGCTCTTTTTCCATCCAAACACCCATAGTTCCTTGCAAAGAAGCCGAGCTATAGGCGCCTCTAAGAAAACTGATTATTATACTCCAGCTCCAAAGACGTAAGACGTAGCGAATAACGGTAACCTTTTCTCTTAAAACATAAACTCTATCCATAGATTCGCATCGACTGAGCTGCAAGGAGCTATTGATTTTTGCAAGAAATTCCTACGCCTAATACCGTTCACTATTAACCTCACTTTCCCTAAGCTAATGATACATCGCGTATCCTTTAACAATAGTGACAGGTGACGCGGGGTTTCCCGGGGTTTATTTACCCCTTTTCAAGCCAGGGGTTGGAGGTTTCTTAAGCCAGCTATATGGGATGCAGGGTGCATGCCCTATTTATTGAGAATTATCCCAAGAACCCTTGAAGATTGGTGGGATGGAGAAAGTTGCTTTCCTTTTTTTACTTTATTTTTCGACTTAAAATTATTGAAGCGTGTTGTAAATCTGAACGTGTAAGAGATTTACGAGGTTGAATTTTTGAACGCCTTCTTTTAAAAGTTTTAAGGGTTAAGGAGCAGTGGGGGGAAGATACCCCCTTAGATGAATGATACTTTATAGGGGGCATTCTATCAAAAATTGATGGTTTAAAGATTCAACGACTTTCCATTGAGTTATTGCGTTAATCTTTCAACTTTTACCTTGACCTTTTAAAAGGTTTAATTCCCCTAAAATATGCTGACTATTCCCAGAATTTTCGAACAATTTTTAAACCCCCTGACCTTTTGACCTGAGGTCATGTAGTATATTGAAAAATGTATCCCAACTTCATAACTATTAAACATCAAACGAGATTCTACTTAAAACTTTCATAATAGGTTTAACTTTAACCCGATTTAAAATTATTGACCCCTTAACCTTTTTAATTGAACTCACCATGGCTCTTCCTTCGTAAGTTAACTTGACAACGTGATTATCGGTGTACTTGAGGTCAGATAAGTGTCCGAGGCGGTCGTAGCCGTAGGTTTCGGTCAAAGTGCCGTGTTGCCAGCCCGATAGACGTCCTTGACGGTCGTACATGACGTTTAACGGGACTCGAGTGTCAGTAGGTAACCACTGAATTGGTCGAGAAAAACTGTCGTATTGCACCACCAAGCAAGGCCGTCTTGAACTGTTATAAAGGATTTCACGTCCAGCTACCCAGTCGTATTCTACTGTAAGGAATTGGGTGCCATTCACCTGAAATTAAATTAAATATAACGATTTTAAATTAATTTTACTGATTATCAACGTTTTGTTTAAAAGTTTGTGAATTATATCTTTATTCAAACTTGTATCTTCACAAATTTAAAATTAAATTGTACCATTGAAAATTGTTTTAAAAATAACGGCCATTTTGAATTTCTTTCCGGTCCCCCTAACTGACCATCAACTACGGGCATGACCTAATTTCTTCCGTAGCTATTATCTTGAATCTCACCCACCATTCTGACCCGAGGGCCGAGTCAACCTCGCGTTAAGCCTAACCCTAACGGGACTTCACAAATAATACTTGCCGAAAAGACACACTTACAGGAAATATTTCACCCAAAAATTATTTGAAGCCTTGGTTCCTCGATGTTGGCACAGTTTTGGTCACAAAATTAATCCATTTCGGCCTGATATTAATTACTTTAATCCGACTTAAAAAATTAACTATAATTCATCGGCATAACCGATTAGCTCGCGTCAATCATTATCATACTGAAAAATGGCTGTCTGAAGTTTCAAGAAGAAGGGGGGGCGATAGAGAAGGGGGAGGGAAGAAATATGAAGTTGCGTATTTTGAATTCGCGGCGCGGAGATAAAGTCCGGATGGAGATAAACGTATTTTGGCGGGCTTTTTAGTAAGCATTATCCGCGTGGGTCTGTGCTTTTAAAAACAACCAAATAGACCGGACGAAAAACAAGATTAATATTAATTGATGTAGGAGAGTACAGGGATATGAATTTGAACCGGAGTGTACGCCAAACTCTACAGCAGCTTATAATATCGGGGAACCAACCGAGGCTTAGCCGCCACACGCTTTGCCTCGAAACATGCCCGAAGCTCCCGAGAGGAGTCACGTTGCGAGCCGGCGACTGCCGCAGTGCGCAGAATCGCAGCGTGTCAGAGTGCTAGCGAATCAAAACGCTGCACGTGACCTCACAGTCTCTTTAAATTATTTGAAAAAATGGCGCTAAACTGAATGGGTTATTTGGTTTATGTTAAAAATGATAATATAAATAATTAATGACAAATTATTTTGTTCGTTACTATTTTCGTATTTTTTACGTGTAGGCCTAGTACTACTTATTTAAAATGGTGGTTAATAATAGTGTTCCCTCTTTTTAAAAACATAAGCAAAGTAACAACATTTCAAACTTACAGAAAGGACTCTTTCGACGGCAGAAGTAGCTTTATCTTCTTTCCCTTTTTCTCTCCTATTATATTTAACGTCATAATGCCAATCCAAAATACTGGTTGGTTCCATGCCATAGTACAAGACTTGTTTGACAGGTACGGCAAACATGCCCGCCTGTACCGGAAGTACCTCCCTCAAAACGCTATGCGGAGCTGTCTCCCAAACACCACCGACTTTCCAAGGAGTTTCCACTTCGATGGTACCATCTTGATGTACCGTCGTTTGTAAAAACATGCCATTTTGTTCGGAGATAACCGTGGTTCCTTTGACGGTAACGACTAGCTGTTTCGGACCACCGTCTTCGGTGTAAGAAACCGAAGCCCCCGATGGACTCAGGTCAAAGGTTAAAGAGGTAGCCACTCCGCTAGGTTTGACCACTTCGGTTAATCGTCCATTATCATCGTATAAGTAGAAAAAGGACCTTCCTTCGCTGTCCGTTCGACTGGTCAGTAAACCGTTAGCGTCGTAGTAAAAATTGGTCTCCAAGTTTGTCGGGTCGACAAAGAGTTCGAGGAAAGCTTGCTTAGTGACTTGAACCCGACATTTCTGTCCTCTGGCGGTTTCTATCGTGTGTAGGCTGTTGCCAGAGTCCCTGAGGAAGGAAACTTTGTTGCCGGACGCGTCGGTGACCGCGCTTAACTTTCCGAAACTGGTATTGACATTGTACAAGAACGTGTACATAGTTTTACCGGTTAAGATGCTTCGAGTGGCGATATGTTGACCGTACTTATTGAAGACGAAAATCTCGTGGTTGTCCGGGTAGGCGATACGGAACTCAACTTGTTGTTCATCGGGTTGAGGTAAGAAGGGTACCGCGGAGAGTACACGTAAGCTTCCCTGGTCCGCGAAATGCACCACACCGTCGCTGGTAACCGTCAAAGAAGTGATCGAATACAACCGAGTGTCCATAGCCAGGGAAACTTTGTCATTCGAAGGACAAGTACAATTAGTCCAAGCGCAATCGCAAGCCGTTTCGCTTCCGGCGAAATGCAGCAGTTCCCGATCCGGTGACATTGTTCGTATACGATGAACCTGGTTCGAATGGACTTCGGCGATGTACATAAGTCCAGTTGGTCCAAACGCGAAACTTATCAACGAACCCAAAGTAGTTTCTTCGGTCATACGCGATTTTTGATTCTTTTGGTTTTGATTTTTACAGTAGACCGGTTGACCAGCCATTACCATGACGCGTTTATCTTTGGTGACCTTCAATACCATATGGTCGTCGATGAAATAAAGTAACCCGTCTAACGGATTGATGGCCAAATCGGTGGGCCAACGTAGCTTAACCTGTTGATAAAATTGTAATTAAGTGTTACATAAGAGTTATTAAATTTAATAAAACGCGTGAAAATCTAATCATAATTAAAATTAAGTGATGTAGATTATTATTCCCTCAATCCCATTAAGTCTAGACACTGCGACAGTTCCCGCCTTTTTAAGTCAACTCCACAAAGAGGAGGGGGGTCCGTCCCATTGGGCCACTTTGATAATAAAATCACCGTCGCCGCGATAAAGTTGGTTGGATGGGGCCCCAACAAAAGTACGACATGCTAAGGGGGCCCATCTTACCTCGTCGAGTTTAAGAGTTCCGGTACAGGGAATGGGTCTCCATTGGCGCTTATGATGATGGTCGCCTATCAACGTGTGAATAATACCACGGTTATCCACCATACGAATATTGGTGCCGTCAGCGAAGTACAGCGTGTTATCAACGGCTACCGCCATACCTAAATACAAAAACAAGTACAAGAAAAAGAGTAGACATTACGACATTACCCATTTGATTGAGGCAGTCCATCACGAATGCATTTAAATTCCCCAAGGAATATTTTTGACACAAGGGAAAGATGAACTAGTTCGATTAATATAAAGTTGCGATCTCAGTTATTATTCCTTATAGATTTAAATACATTCATGGATGGCACCGTCTACAGTAATCTCTTCTTTGGAAATAAACACAAATAAAAGCATGAGAGGGTCGTTAAGGAAAAGGGATCATTTATTGGCGGAAGCCCTGAGAGATTCCCAAGTATGGTCCCGGGTATCCCCCCCCCACCCCCAACCCAAGAATCTAACGGGGACCAATGAATTTCTCGAGCTGCAAACCATCAGATGTCCTTGGAGGCTGGACCATCGTAAAAACACCCGTCCCAAAGAGGTATCAGTACCCAAACCAACCAAAACATCATACAAGTCACTAATCCGGGATCATCCTGAACTGACACCGTTGTCAGGATTGCTTCAAAGATTCATGGATGGCAACCATTGGATTTAATATCAACGTATGTTTTGGTTATCCTTATTGCAGTCGAGAGTATAGCAATTGGCAATTGTGGCAGGCAGGCAGAAGCTCCGGAACGTTTTATTGTCCGAGCACTTAAGCAGCTTGCCTAATCTTTACAGTATTCTTTTTATTGGCGTGGAAAAGACGGTGCATGGCGGCTAGCAGTCTCCTAAGTAATTTACAAGCCCGCTCTTCCTAATTAGGTGATTAATTATTTAGCGAACCCGTTTCATTTCCCGTTGCCAATTAAGACCGAAATTGGAGACCTATGCCCGGACAATTTAGTGATACTTCCCAAAGTCCAATAGATTTAATAGGAAAAGGGTTATTTATTTTTACCCCATGTCTGAAAATTTATTACATTCAGGAAATTACTTTTCTTCTAGTCTACGGATATCTAATTTCGTCTATTTTTCTTAAACTTAATTAAACTCTAAAGTACTTTTTAATTTTGAATTTAAAAACTTTTTTAAACTTCAGAAATCTAATTTCGTCTATTAATGTTTTTCTTAAACTTGATTAAATTCTTAAGTACTTCAAAACATTTCATGGGATTAATTTTGCATTAAAAACAAACTATGGTTTTAAGAGGAGACTACCAAACCGCTCAAAGACTAGGCCTATATAGTCTAAAATCGAACATCAATTTAAAAACCATTTTGGGTAACCTATAAATTCCCTAAACATGTAAAAGAAATTCCAAGTTTGGGTTATAACACGCAAGAGTAACTTTGAAAGATTGGTAAAAACGGTTTCAAGATGGGAGGAAAAACATCTCGCAGCTTCTTACAATCCCTTGCCGCCAAGGAAAAGATGAGGAGTAGGTATTTTTTCCCATTCCATAAACCGAACGAATTCAAAACCGAAATTAAATTATACCGGGCCCCAAGACTCGACTGAAGGAGTCTCAAAATTCCAAAGACATATCGCTACCCATCTATCTATTTCAAAAGAATTGAAAAGAAATAAAAAATAAGGCTTATTTATTCCAGGTTAGCTTGTATTTCTAATATATTTTTCACTAGCTCCCCCTCATCCCTTTTCTCCTACTTGTATTTTGATTTTATGATAACGTGAATTGATATAATTTATTCATGAATAAGCTATAAATATCAGAGTATGATATCCATATCTTTATTCGGTTCCAACTGGTTTTCAATATTCAGGGGATAAATGAGTAAATTCTTAATAGTACTGAAAAATCGTTTCAGAAAGGAATGTGGGATGAATGTACGTGTACATGGGCCAAGGTTGTGAGAAAATGAAATATAAAAAAAATACGATCTCAGAAAACATCCAATCTTCGGTTGGTGGTGAATAAATTCAATTTTGAAACGTGATCGGTGACTCACATTTTGACCCTTTGGATGTTAAGAACGAGGGGAGAGTCACTATCCATTCCTAGATTGGAAATACCTTTAGGATTGGGTGTTTTGGATGAATTGGTTTCATTTTCCCCAACTGATTTCGTTCAAGTTATTAGATGCAATAAAGTTATTTAGAGGGTATAAGAAAAATAAGGCATCGAATCACACTCTTCCCCATAGCTTCGCAGACGTTAAATCAAACTAAACGAACGCATTGTCAAAGAAAAGAGATTTGAAAGGAAATCGGAGAGAACCATTTTCAGAAGAAGAAAAATAAGGGAAAAATATCGCGTCTAACCCTATCTACGGATATGGTATTTTTCCGGTTTCGCGTTATATCCGTTAATAAAGGAGTATTTGGAAAAGGGAGATAAGGGGGTAGCCTCCATCCTTAACAGCCTTCCACCGTATTACCTCAATGGTACGCGAACAATTTTATAAGTTGAAGAAGCTGGTCTAAAATATCTATAGAAAATATTTTCCGATCATTGAAACTTCGGTAAAATAGTAGTATAGGGACCCCACGGATTTTTAAAAGTTTGTACTCATTTCTGATAGTAAATGAGGTGAGGAACACGATGCCGTTAAAATTTTCCACCGCAAATGATTTTAAAGTTTTTTTTTTTTTTTCAAAATATGCCAATATACTATATGAAAATTGCAATATTTTGGAAAAGGACAAATCCTATAGGAACTGAACCTAACTTGAACCCTAACCTAACCTGAACCTAACCTGAACCTAACCTAACCTAACCTAACCTAACCTGAACCTAACCTAACCTAACCTGAACCTAACCTAACCTGAACCTAACCTAACCTGAACCTAACCTAACCTAACCTAACCTAACCTAACCTGAACCTAACCTAACCTAACCTAACCTAACCTAACCTGAACCTAACCTAACCTGAACCTAACCTAACCTAACCTGAACCTAACCTAACCTAACCTGAACCTAAAATATCCCAAACATAATCTAAACAAGTGTATGCGCCCCAAATATCAAATATAAAAACAACCATAAGTAATATGTGCTACCTTTTTTTTTTTTTTTAAAAAAAAACCATTTGCGGTGGAAAATTTTAACGGCATCGTGTTCCTCACCCCATTTACTATCAGAAATGAGTACAAACTTTTAAAAATCCGTGGGGTCCCTATACTACCATTTGGCCGAAACTTCTCACGGGTTTCCTTCCGTATTAGGTGACGTTTCAATCGGAAGCGTCTCTAACTTTAAAGTTATTGTTTGAGCCTTAAGATTTTTAAAAGTAACGGAACCTTATAACTGAGATGAACTAAAAATAGAAGGCTTCGACTAAATGTATTTCTTGACCGTTTTGATATCTACGTGCCCACTGACAAGCGAAGCTGTCTCGTTGTATAGCCATCGCGTTCATTTCTCAATGGACTTTAATACCCTGAAAGGCGTACCAGACCAAAACTGATAATCTAGCAATAACCCTTTGGAGTGAACACCGTCAAACGAAATGAAATAAGGTTGGCAGCACCTAACGTTATCTTTTCCATAGAGCTTAGTACCTCGAAAGGTACGAATCCGCCATCAGTCTATTACTATAAGATCGGTTCGGACAAGGTAAGGTGGTTCAATCTCTCTTCATCGACGAGGATATCTGGCCCGCAACACCTGTCCCGAATTGGCTTTGCAAGATTTCAACGTAACCTGTCAGTATCTCTAAGAGGAGGATCGACTCGGTAAGCCTCGCTTCGAAAGCGAGCGAGCACTAAGAACATTTTGGAAGAGATCTTTTCGTCTTCGCCAGAGTGATATGCCAAAAACGAAGAAAGAGAGAAATCCTCCGTTTGAAGGACCTCCAGGCCTATAAAGGAAGCTGTATAGGCCAACCCCGAAAGGAAACGGTCAAAATAAATCCCTTCCAATTCGTTCCCATTTTCAGAAAATAGGCCTAGGTATTCTCCCCCATGAATTTATATCAATTTTATCACGATTGTTGAATTGAATCCCTGACCTTCACGTGACCCATTGTTTCTATTCCCTCTAAGCTACGAATGAGGGATTATCCCTCGGGGAAATGAATAAACTCGGGGCGCGTGATACCACCATATCAATCGATAGTTGATTGGTCAGACTCTCCCTTCCATTTCTGTAGATAGCTGCAATCCTCTTTCTTTAAATCGTTTCTTGCCAACCCACCGGGGCACTCGAGTCAATCATATCTGGTTGGTATAACTCGGGTAGAAAACACCATTTCTCAAATGGAATTAGGTAGACACGAAAATCTATTTTCGGCTATTGTTAGATATATCCTGACCAGCGCGCAATAAAGGACAAAACGAACTACGATAAAAATAAAGTTCTACTACCTTTGGGGTAGGACAGTCGGGCTTCGAGGGCTGGTTTTCCATCTCCGCAGTTCTCTCTGTCTCGGGGCAAGCATCTCTCTCCACTGCCGACGACGACGTCAAAATTGGAGTCGGGATCCTCCACCTTGTCCAGAGAGTGAACGCGCAAGATCTGATGTCTTTCCGGATCCGAAATGTACAAATGTCCGTCCGTCGGACTCAAAGTCACGTGGTATTGGTACGAGACTTCCGTCGTTTTCATACGAAACACCGTGTAGACTTGACCGCTCGGGGTCACGCGTCGAACCAAGTTGAAGTCGCCGACGTACACGCTACCGTCCGGTCCGCTGGTCAAGGCGACGGGCGCCAATAACTTATTGTCCCGGGCTAGTCCGTTGCATTCGGGGCACAATAAAGGTCGTTGAAGACCGGTTCCCATAAGAACTTTGATGACTCGCGGTTGTTGTTTAAAGTAAATGGTAGTGCCATCCCCTTTCTGCAAAACACCTTCGTGGAAATTGTATCGATGATGGATGTCCAGGTTCCAGGAACCCAATTCGGATATGTCCATGTGGTAACCCCGGATAGTGACGTCTTGACTAGTCCATAAGATACTGGGACAATTACTGTATTCGAATCCCACGAAAACTGAAACGGTAAAACGGATAATACTCTTTCAAGGTCGTGTTGTTACTTTCCTAGCCCGTAACTGAAACAACTATCAACTTGGAACAATTCGCCTTTTTTTATTCCCTTTCGTAGTAGAATGCTAGCTAAATGTCAGCTTAGAAAGGGTTAGATATACCATAGAGATATGGAAGGCAATGCAATAGGCTATTAGAGTAACTATGGTAACAGCGGGAAGCCATTTGGGTGCGGGCCCATTTCGAGTGTATCGAAAAACGTTGCTCCTAACGCGCTAGTAACATTCCTAATAGATACAATACTCTATAGGTAATTTCATAGAAAGAAAGAACCATCTAACCGCGCATTTACATCGAAATTTCGCATCATTCTAAGACTGCAAAATACTATAATCCATCCCACTTAAAAGCTACATCGCGTACAATCCCGGAGTTTTTCTTTACACTTGGAAACAAACGCGAAAATATATTGAAGAATCGAATTGAGACGGACTGCCATATATTCCCGCACCTTTCTTGGGTTTTTTTAACCCCATAACCCTTGGGGAACAGAGCGGGGGATCTTCCCCATATTCCGTTCATCTTGAACCCAGTTAATGGTACAGAAAGGGTAAAATAGGTCTTCTTAAAGCAAGCCCTAGTAACGTTAAACCTTATTCACGGACCAAATTTGAACCAAATAGGATACTTTAGCAGAAGTTTGGTACGAGGATAAAAAACTAAGTTTTTACCGAACCCTAAGCCTCGGTCCACGCGGTGTCTAGCCAAGGGTTGTAGCCCCCAAACACTATCGGTAATTGTAGTCGAGTCATTACTCGAGACAAAACGAGGGGCAATCCTTTAGGAAGGGGGAGGTACCCACCAGGGAAATGTCGGTGTACCATCCCACCACCATGGTCCTCTCTTTACACAGATGGAACTAAATGGAATACCATCATTTCTATGGCTCGCTCGTTTTCTTACAACTTTCTAACACAACTTTCTTCGGAACAAGGCTTAAGATAAAACTGTTTTCCTCTACGATCACAAGGACTAAAGACGAAATATTAGCATCTTACCTCTGGCCACGGTTAATCCGTAGACCTTCTGTTTGTAAATGTTCCTTTTGTTCCAAGGATAGGTGAACTTGATTTCAGGATCTGCTTCGAATGTTTTCTGAAATAGGATTCCTTCGACGATTATCTTCAAATGAACCAAACGTAACGTTTCGGGAACCTCAGACGGAGTTAATTGCAAATGGATGGTCGATAAATAACCCTGCGCGTGAGTGCTATGGTAGACCAAGTGCAAATCGGAACCCAAAATTGGCAAACTCTCTTGTAAAACCTATTGTTGGAAATTAATAGGAAAATAAGATATCGTATATTTAATAATAGATTCTGAGAGATCGCCTACATTTTCTCTACCTAATTAAAACATGATGTTTATAAAGTACTTACTTGAGTTTCGGTTAAAACGGCGCTATTTTCAGTACATCCACCGTGGGAACCTGATCTCCATGTTTGATAAACAATGGGTTTCATAACGTCGTAATCGTGATCAACGCATGGTTCGTGGAAACCGAAAGCCAATGAATTTGGTTCTTCGGACGCCGTGGCGGACATGGGAACGGGTTCCATGACAATGATGTCGTTCCACGGAACCATAACCGTTCTTTTGATTGGATGAAACGGGTTCCTTTGAAATTGAAGCGTCACCGCACTGCCGCCGTTGACTAGAATGTCAAACCTGAGGATAGAGAAGAGGAGATCGAAAAAGATAAATGATAAAGTTTGAAATCAAAGTGGACGCTCTTGGACGGGTGCACCTACCATCCGTCACTCCTGGTCAGTGTAAAGCCAAACTGCGGGTCCGTCGCTACGCTGACTCGTATACCAATGAGTCCGTTACCATCTCGGCCAATGACTTGACCCCGAATGACCGATACCCGACTGGAAAATCATGCCGAAGAATTGGGTTAGGGTTCAATGGATTCTTCTCAAGTTTTTTTTTTCATTTCAATTTTGTTACGGAGACTAAACTATTCTAGTTTTCTAACCCTGAATTATTAACTAATCTTTCAAAAATAAAATCTGTAATTCTCGAAGTAGTTCTAAGAATGATAAATATTTAATTCTATTTGCGATTTAACTAATTAAAATAATTTTTAAATAATCTAAATTAAGAATCTTGAGAATTTAACGTAAATTTTTATAAAAAAATAAATATGAAATCTCTCGTTTATTGTATTTAAATTGCAGTCTTAAAATGCATCTAATTCCAGCGTTTCTTTCAGGGGAAAATTGTACCTTTCAAAGCTACAATTAACCCCATCCCCATTTAAATTAAAAATAATATAAATTAATTATAATTAAAAATGAAATAGAAATAGGTTAGGATAGACGGGAAGTTAGTGGAAATTAAAAGTTAAATAAAACGAATAATTCCCTTTTTTTCTTAGAATAAAAAAAAACATATAATACAGAGACGTTTCTATTTTACTTAGAAATTCTCTGAAGCGATAATGTGCAATTAAAAATAAATAAATAATTAACGGTGATTTATAATTAACCACACACGAAGCGTAATTAGTTCGTCTCTCCCATATGGAAACAAAAAAAATCATAAAATATATAAAAAAAATAATTTAAAATAATATTTCTAACTAATAAACAAAAGATATATCCATGTTTTGGGAGAGAGACTAAAGAATACATAATATATATAAATATATATATATAAAAGCTGATAATGTGTAATATTTTTGGGTAACACAAAGTCCACACGGAGCGCAAACAGGCATGTACACAGATACAAATTATTCATGTAGAAATTTATGGATTTCTATATTTGTCATGTTTTTGTTTTCTCTTTGTTTTTGTCACGAATATAAAATAGAAATAAATGGACACAAGAGGTGAAGAAAAATAAGCCATTTGAAACTAAAGCTACTAATTCATATATTAATCAATACCAAAGGGGTCAAAAGGTCGCGATAAAAACCGATTGTCCAATTTGGTACGATTTAGAAACGCGTTAACTGACGTAGGAAAATTAATCAAATTCATTTTCGGTAAACTAAACCTAGGTATATAATCCAACACAAATGCGTTATGTTCAGACTACGTAATATTTGCTGAAAAAACATTAATTTTTTTTTTCAACTCAAGGGGTTTTTCAGTAAAAATTGCGGTATGAACAGGCCTCGTGAACAAATACATATTAAAACAAGTAAACACGGCCAAGAAATCTACATAAATTCACACATCCTACGTCAGTTAAACGCACTACACCTCGTAATAATGATCCAAACTAAATTTTTTCTAATTAAACAAAAACAAAATAATTAATCTAAAACGAATAAAATAATGACTATAACTACTACTAATTACTAATTACTAAAGAGGCCTACACGTAACTGGACCAAGCAAGCAAAATGAAAAGAATTTCAAAGAGAAATAAAGAAATATGTCCACAATATATACGATTATTGATTTTTGGGTTAGAGATATATGTTAAGGGTCATTTTTTTAGTACTTGATTGTTTGTTTATTTGTTTTCGGTGACGAGATACTCACCTCTTAACGAAGGCACTCCAAAACTGACTGCACGGCCGAGACACAATGGGCAAAGAAGCAAGGGACACCAATGTAAAAACGATCAGCTGATATATTCAATCATGTGACCCATTTTTTAGAGAATGCTCCGATAAATATTTTCAAATACAACGCGCAACAATCTCATCTATCATCATCATTCATTCCTTAAATTAATTATTGCAGTTAGATTTTTTAATGTTTCCTGAGTCTGTGGACCACGCAACACCCTAAATTGCGGTAGAAAACTACAAGTACAACCACTCCTTAGAGTATTCCTACATTTTGACAATATTCGGGGTCAAGCTAAATAAATATAATTGAACATTCATGATAATATGATATCAACTCATTTTCACTTGACGTTTTAAATACTAGAGCATTCTCTTTTTGTATATAAATATATACACAAATAAACCATGTATAAAATTTTTGGACAAAGACAATTTGGACACCACAAAACACTTTCACACACACATAGACATTTAAGACACATAAGGAAATTATTTAGAAGAACAGAGGAAATTGGGTTTTTTGGGGTGCCAAATAAATCATCAAAATTAATATATTTTAAAATAAAATATAAACGAGGTTAAAGGAAGGCACAAAGGTCAACTAATGGGGTCAAGGGGGAAAGGGTTAGAGAAAGAGAGATGACGTATTCACACACATGTAAAAATGTTATAAGACGAAACACATTTTTATAGAAATAATAATAAAAATGTCGAGTTCTCCTACACGTGGGAAACAGCATTGTACATCCGAGACTTAAAAGTGTGGAAGACACTAATGGCACTGTAGATAAAAGTTTAATACTGTTGGAAGTAAGACGCTGCTATTACTCTATAATTTGTTTCAACGTAAATTAGAATTTTAAATTAAAAATAAAACATAAAAATTAAAATTAAAATCTTCCGTACTTTGTTCTCGGGATATACGCTTTATTCCCGGAGAACCCAATTAAATTCACAAGAACCACTTTGCGCCGCCGAAAGGGATAGTGTATGAACAAAGAATGGGGGGGAGAGGGGTTGGATAGTTCCCTTTATTTTTTCATAGGCGGGGGGAAGGGGAAATGGCGGACGCAAAGCTTATAGAGGACATACTCCGTGTGAAGACTTCCATATAAAACATTGACACAGATAAGAGATAAAAAATTACGGAGAAGACATACATTTGGAATTTATCTCTCAGAGAGAGAGATAGAGAGAGAGAAAGAGTGAGAGAGAGAGAAAGAGATAGATTGGAAAATAAAAATATTTGGATGGATTTCAGGATAAAAGTAAAAGATTTGAATTTTTTGGAAGAAATGGAAAGGTTTTATAGATCCCTACGACACGATATGAATAAATTTTTTTTGGACGAGAGACCTCTAACGTTGATACTTAAATAACCATCTTAATGATAATTTTAAAACGTCCCAGTAATTTATCTTATTAGAAACAAGATAAACTACAAGTAGACGTTCGTACGCCCGAGTGCAAATTAACGCCTAACGCCTAAAAAACAATTGCTGACCGAAAACAAATTTAATTTACCAAGCCAAACAAAATGTAATAACGATTGAAAAAAAAAATTAAATATTATTAAAAGCATTTAAAATTTAAATAATTAAATTAAGCAAGAGCGTCGCGCAGGCGCGATGTAGAAGGCTATCACAACGAAGTATGTCTTCCCTTTAAACATTTATTTGAAATATAATATTTTTTTTATAAAATAATTAGACATGGAAATAGAAATGAAAGAATATATAGAAAAGAAGTAAAAAAAATATATGAATAATAGAAAAATATTTTTATCATCCCCACCAACTTGCAAGCCCTCAATTTGAATTGAATTGAATTGAATTGAACTGAATTAAATTACACCACATAATAAATAATAATAAATATATTTTTTTTTTACACATAGACTATTTCGATCAAGGTCGCGTCCACCTTTGATTACCGTATTTATATTAATACTAATCAAAGGCGAACGGGATCTAGCGCGTAAATTTTTATCGAAAAAAATAAAAAAAATTAAAATAAAATTTTTAGAAAATAAAAACCCAAAATTAAATTAAAACTTTAGATATATAGAGATATTATTATAAAAATAAATATACTACCAAGTAAATAAATAAATAAATAAATAAAATGGAGGGTGTTTGCGAGAGGGTGGAGTGAAGGTCAAAAGAAAATTAATTAAATAAAAAAATATAGAAAAATTTAAACAAAAGGCAGACTTAGTGGAAGAGTTATAGTTAATTCTAAAGAGAAAGCTAAAAGAATATTGAGATGAAATTATAAAAAGAATAAAAAGCTCCTACTGATAAAAAAAATGTGTCTCTTGGGAGGGTGGCCTACCTTTCGGTGTACTCGTCACGATGGGCGTAACTCTGGACACTCTCTTCCTCGATAAGGAATCTCATCTTCTGGTAAAAGGAAGCGGTCACCGCCGGAGGCTGTTTACGCAGAAGGATGTCCAGCGGGTCCGGAGAGGACAGACACATCAAACTGTCGCGACATTTGTCGTCCGAACAACATTCGCTGTCCGCGCAGTCCATTAGACCGTCTGCCAGGAACAAGTAAAGAAGAAAAGGTCATTTAGACGGGGGTGCAGAAAAACATAATCTACATGGATAAAATTAGTCTACAGCCAATAGGGGGAGAGAGAGATGGACACCCCTCAAAAATTAAACGAGGCTATCCCCTACAAGAGGTAATTAGCGAATATGATCAAAATGATGGTGCAAGATCATTAGTCGTCTTAATTGAAGATCATCGAGTATTAGTGCCATGCCCATCAATACGTCATCCAATAACCATTCATTGTTACCCACCGACCCCCATCTTAGTTGCCAGTAAAACTAAAGGCGAATCAGAGTCAGCCCGGCCCTTTAAAATAGTGCCAATATACTTTATCCCTATTATTAATTGGGATATGTAAAATGAGAAAAGGGTGATCGAGCCTAGGTCAATATTACGTAGGCAAATTGTTCATTATAGAATATGGAATACGGAGGAAGGTGGACGATACCGTATTGGGGGATACACGCTCAATAGTTTCGGTTCTATTAACCGGGTACTAAGTGAACAATTCCTAATGAGAATCCGGTGCATTTTCCTGGTCGATTTAATCTAATTTCCCGAACAAGCAAGGCCTTATTTACTCGTAGATTCAAAAACCCTTCAATATTTAATTTTACATTAAGGTTTTAACGCGTCATTACGTTATTACCGTCTGCAAATTAGTAGATTTAGTATTTTTACCTCAATGATGTCGTATAAAGAACGGAGACTACCCAATATATTGTTTGTTATTTTTATTTGGTCGCATCTCTAGTGCAATACCGATAATCTAGGACCTGTCTTTTATCATGAAGAAGGAGATAAAACAGAATTCTACTTAGAACTTGGGTGATACCAACAGTTCTTTCTTTATTTTCTACAATCTCCAGATTGCTGCTAACACCCGGAAACTAAACGGGGAATACAAGGGTCACCCCGCCTTTCGTAGTACTTCTAGAAAACTTTGACAAAGAGATGGTCTCATAGGCATGAATGCATTCATCTTTTCCATGAATATTAAGACGCAAGAATTAATTCTTCAGTTACTGCCATAAACGTGGGTCACTGAAGTCCCTTTTGCAATATTATTGTTGAATTGAAATACATTCTGTTGAGGCATTCCACCAGGCACCTTAAGGCTTAGGTGTTTTTTTTCTTTGGCCGCTTGGGGTCTCTGTAGGCGCGAGTAGATTTGTGTCTGGATTGCCCCCCGGAAGACAGATGGCGTAGAATCGGTCGGCTGCCCCGGGAAGATAGCCCTCCCTCGAGATTCGTTTGGGGACACAGTCCGAAATGGTACCAAAGGCGGGTGGACAAGGCGGCAGGCAGCTAGTTATGGATGCCCGGGAACTCCCTCTGTTTATACAAAGAAAATGCCGCCCCGCGCCTAAATCGTTCCATATATACCTTGCCCCGACACCCCAAACCAACTGGTCACGTTCGTACTACCTCTTCCGGTTGGCCAAGTTTTAAATTAAAACATTCAGTTTGGGAAGTTTCCGACCCCATAAGTCATAAACTACACGATAATTACCAGAAAAAGTTTTGGCAAGTTTTAGGTCCCATACATCAATAACTAAACGTGAATTATTCAAATATTACAAATAAATTAAATTTTAAAAATGTTTCGGTTCGCGCCTGGTAGCTGGCTTCACTCTGAGCATTAATGTATTGCGTGAAACACATTTCTACAGGGGCTATGAAAAAATACATAAGGGTGAGAGCCCCGTAAGTTGGCTTTCCCGCCAGGTCTGAACAGGCCAATAAAACGGGCCTATTTTTTGTGGAACAATTCTTCAAGGAAATGATCTACGCGCAGTTCTTGCTTTATACCAAAAACGTTCAAAAAAACTAACCCCCCTACGCGAAAATAAAAGAAATGGTCCAGTCTAGAAAATGGACTCCGATGGTAAATACAAGTTGGCAGTATCGTAAAAGACTGATAAACCTTTCCCCCAATCTTACAGGAAATGCCAAGAGACTTTGACTATAGTACAGCGCGTGTTCGTCTTAATGATACAATGCTATAAAGCTTTGATGATGGGGCAAAAAGCGGAGAGAAATTCTACATTTCCCCAGCTTCGCTGGTATTGTTTAAAATAGGATGAACAGAGAAATAGGAGTCAAAAGAGGAGTTATAATGGCAGGTCATTATTCTAGGAGAGTCCAGGCGACGTTACGTCCTTCAAGACATTTTTGTTGAGGTTTCTTTAAGCCTTGGTTGGTTTTTTATATTTTTGGCAGTCAGTTACGCGTTAGGCCTAGCTCGGGGGAAAAAAATAATAGGGCTACTTAGCTTTAGTTTAACCGCCCATATTAAAATAGATGATATTTTGACCTATGGTCAATTTGATTCTAAACTATATTTGACCATCTATTAGTCGCGGCGTTTCCAATGGGATCATTACCTCCAAACAGCGTGAATTTAGAGATTATATTGCATTCTACCACGAGTATTGAGTGGACTTACCAGCGTCGTTATCCATATCATCCCTGCAGTTGGTCTCTTGAGGAACGCTGCATTCTTTACCTCCCCAACCAGAATCGCAACTGCAAGCCCAAACCTCACCATCGCGTTGACAACGACCGTGATTACTACAACCATTCGGACAACCATCTATTTGTAAAAAGAAATAATGGTCATCGCGACCTTGAATTAGTAATGTCAAAGGCTCAGGAATCACGACCTTGAGGTATATAATAATCTGAAGGGTATATAATTCAATTTTATCGAAGATGCGATGAGTTATCTTACCTAGAGTACAATGTCGTCCCATCCATCCTTGAATACAGATACAAGTGCCGTTGTTACACTGTCCGTGTTCGAGACATCTCGGATCGCAAGTCCTCGAGTCGCACTTGGTTCCGGTCCATCCATTATCGCAATGACACCGACCTTCTTCGCATTGACCGTGAAGACCGCAATCAAGATTGCACTTTGCTACAAAAGAAACACAATAGAGAAAGAAAGAAAGATGAGTGAAACACAAATAAAAAAGGGTTATTTTCACTGTATCAAAAACTATATATTTCTCGGCCTTCGCGAGAGCGATAGAGAGAGAGAGGGAGACCCAGACTGACCTTTGGAGCAATCATTTCCGGTCCAGTGACGAAGGCAAACGCATTTTTCCGTTTCTAGGTCGTAAACACCGTGACCGGCGCAATCCGGGAAACAACGGCTTAGACGGTCATCCGCTTGGCTGCAATTGCTACCACGCCATCCAATCTTGCACCAGCACTGACCCTTGACGCAAACTCCGTGCCCGGAACAGTCGGGTTCAATACAGTCAGCTGGACATGAAAAGAAACAAACAGACAAAAACACCCACGTTCAAACTTCAACTAATAAACTTCGTTCGCGAATATCAAACCGACTTAATTATTCCTAACCCACGGGTCATTCCCGAGTTTGACCTTAGGTCACGAGGAGGTAAACTTATCGATTGGGGGGGCCTCCCTGTCCGTTCAGAAGTCGTTTCTTATCATTTTTGCGCGTGGAATGAGTCCATTTGTCCGGAGGAATAGGAAAGAGAAAAAACGGTACGTTCTCTCGGACTGTCAAAAGTGGCAAACATCTTGGCTGATATAAATCGTTTCCAGTCAACTTTATTCTCCTTCCGACTTTGGTAAGCGAAGTCTAAGTTAGGCCTTTGTTGATTTCTCCAACCCTTACCCTTGTTCCCCTTCCATACATTTTTTATTTTCAGTCCCTAGATGCTGGGAAAAAGTCTTTTCTTTTAAAGCTAGTCTCGAGATCCAAATAAATGGAATGACAAAATTTGGCCATTATTATTTTTCCTCTTTCTAAAAAAAGTAAAAAAATAAAAATTCTTTATTTTTCTATCGCGGGTTTAAAAGAGTTGAAGAAGGAGACTGTAAGCCTTTGCTTATTTTTTTCTTTCTTCGAGAATACACTCGCTAGGCCTTAGCTGCTACGATGGAGCAGGCACACCATTACTATTTTCATCCGGCCAGTTTCTTTGATGGGAAAATGTTTTATCGTTTCGTTTCTAAGATATATTTTTTCTTCGTCTTTCTCTTTGTTTCCCGCGATTTTTGTGAATTTTCTTTTTCTAGGAAATTTTTTTTTTACTGAGAAAATTGCCACCCACCTCGGGCCGGGTTTATTTTGAAAGCGATAGCTCTCTTTCTGTATCCACGATCGTAAAAATATATTTTTGTGTTGCCTAAAACTATATAAGAAACAAAATCTGGATTCGTGGTTTCATATTTGCGGTGAAAATAAATTTAGAGCGTCAATATTCATAGTGATATTTATAAAATTCATATCGTGTACATTATATAAAAATGTCCTCGCGTAATTTGTGTCTAGACGTTATCAAGGGAAATTAATTTTCTATCAGCCGATGGCAATTTCACATATTCCCCCCCATTCGGTTTTGATAAAAAGGGCTGACAGAACATCTCCAAAATAGCCTCAAACCCTCTAATAAATTATAGGTCTCCAGTTTTTTTCAAAAACGACCGAATTAATCATGAAAGTAGATCTATGAAAAATGGTCTTACCTTCTTCGCAATGATCTCCTTTGAAACCGCTATTACATAAACAAGTTCCTTCGACGCATAATCCATTGCCATTGCAATCGGTAACTTCGCATTCCGCAACGGGTATACTACATTCGGGACCTTTCCAACCGACGTCACATCGGCAACTTCCGTGAACGTATCGACCATGTCCGGAACATAAAACTGGACAAACACCTGAGAAATTAAAAAGAAAAAGAAAATATTAAACAAGGTGGGTCAAGAATGATACTTCAAGAGCAATTACTCCACGCAGTAAGTAATGCTAAATAAATCCACTCTCCAAGAAAATCAACTCAATGATTTGCTTTCTAACTTCCCCATTCAATCCTACGTATGGAATCAATCGATCTGAATGAAAAGCCACCACCACAAAACCGACCACCTTCTCCCCGGTACCATCAAAATTGAATATAAATCCTATATTGGCGGTTGAATCGGTGTTGGATTGGACTCCCCTCTGGACCCTGAACCAAGCTAGCAAACTAATCATTTTTCTTCTAGACCAATTTTTCCTTCCTTGTAGGCTTTAGTTGTTGGTTCGTGAAATGTTTTCGACAAATAATTCCATTTTCGTGGTTGGGTATGGTAGAATCCCTTGCAAAGCCTCATTCAGAAGTTAATAACACGAAGTGAATATATTGTACATCATTCTGGAGCGCCCCCAAAGAGTTTATCATC
Organism: Phalangium opilio; assembly: GCA_019434445.1. Classification (NCBI taxonomy): domain Eukaryota; kingdom Metazoa; phylum Arthropoda; class Arachnida; order Opiliones; family Phalangiidae; genus Phalangium; species Phalangium opilio. The sequence continues at coordinate 38,852 of JAEQBA010000653.1, forward strand.
ATTGGGTTTTTCCCTTTTCACATCGTTATGACCTTCTATTTGTCCCCCCACCTCTTAGGTGGTATACCCCGTTTCAAAGTTAGGGGGTGATGGTTATATATAGTCTTTTCTTTTGGTAATCAATTTTCCCTGCCGCTAGATGGCACTGTCTCATCAATAACCAACGAACCAACTGAAGAAGTGCTGGGTGGAAAGGGGGAGGGGAAGAGATTGGAGTAGGGTGCGAGATATAGTTGATATACTAAACCTAGTGTAATAAGAAACCGGCTTTGCAACCGGAAACTGACTCTCCATCGCTTTAAGAATAACCAAGCATACTACCCCCCATGGTTTCTATGACGTCATTTCCCCTGACGTAGAGAATTATAGGCAAATTAGCAAAGGGTAGGACATACCCTAAATCAAGTTTTAAAAAAATAATTAAGAAAAAATATTGAAAGAAGAAATATTTGAAATTGACATTAGCCTTTGTTAGTTTGATTCGCAGCCAAGGCACTCAAATACTACGATTAATGTTATACCCCTCTTTCTAAATGATGAAACCTTTTCTTTTCGGTAATCAAAATGACATGCAAATGAGCATTATTTGAAAATTGATGATTGGCTACTAGGGGCTATAATTCAAACCGCGGGGGGGGGGCTAAAGGAGGCAATAATAGTTTCGAATTTCAACGCTAGGGTTTGTTATCTCCTTAAGGAAAAATAAAACGAAAAGCCAAAATCCGCAAAATCTCCTAATGATTTCGGGGTAATATATTGGACACCATCCAGATGCGACCAGTATAAGAGATGGGTTAAGGGAGCCAGGCCAACTTGGTGGTAACCAGAAACGGACGTGGCTGCCCTGGAAATGGCGTAATGGGCAAGGAAGGGGGTAGGTTGGTTAGATCTCGAGTTAATTTACTCATTAGTGGTAACGTCTTAGGAAATATTTAATGACCTCTCTTTCTGAAAATCGAATTGGAGATCGCCTAAATTTTAACCAGAGATGGATTAATTTATTTAATATAATGATTAGGTAATAATGATGTTATTTAAAATTAAACTAAATTATTAATGAATATATTTAGGCAAATCTAATTGGTACAATTATACCTAATTTTGCGTAATATAATTTGGTCTACAATTAATTTAATTAACGCTTAAATCAAAGCTAACAGGGTTTATCTTACCAAGACACTTAACGTATTGTTTTACAATTGGGTAAATACCACTATAAATTCCTCTCCTTCCAAGGATGCAATCGATTTGGGAATAATGTTAAAAATAAAGTCATATTTCCCTTAGGTTACCCCCCAGGGACGGGGGTATTTCCCCCCAAACCCCAAAATCCATTGCAGAAACGTTTGCAAAATGAAACTAAGTCTTTCTTATACAGTAATCCGTCTCAGCGAGAGATTGGTAAGGCACCGAGCGAGCGACAAAGAAAACCGATGGTCAGCTTACGGTCAAGACCAACACGGCTAGCTACCACCGTGTGTTTCTGTCGGACAACGTTCGATACTCTATCCTAGATAACTATTCCGGGCCTTACAAAAGGAAGCTAGCCAAGTCGCGGCTAGAGCATTACAAGACCAAATTGCAACGTTATAGTTATACCAATACCCAAAACCGCAAGACGCTTGCTTGAACCAAGCTTAGAAATCAGAAATTGGATACTATCAGATATCCGTAACACTAAAGGCCTTTTCAGACCATAGAACTTGAGTTGAGTAAACTAGTTGGGTCTTGTCAACAGACGTTGGACAAGGTGAATCACCAAATTAAAAATTAAATCACTAACCAATTTTTTCTGGCTCAAATTTTTGACCCATGTAATTGAGTCAAAAGTTGTATCGTTTGAAAAGGCCTTAAGGTACGCCCTGCCTTTGCCTCTACTAAATTGCGTTGCGTCTGACGTTCATGAATTCCACCTTAGAACGTCAGGCTTAAATCAGAAGCTTCCAATGGATAAACCTCCTCAAGTTACCATCTTCTGCTAAGACATAGCTAAGCCTCGTGGCTAGTATCCTTACAACCCATTGCAAACTGAAACTGAGACAAAATAGGAGAAGCAAATCCGGTGCGGATTCCCCCGGACTATCGCGAGATTTTCTTCTTTCTTATTATTATAGTTTCTTCCATCCTTTGCACCTCCCCCCCATTCCTTCTTCACGCAATGCATTCTCCCGTCCGGAGGAGCTAGTAACTTTCTTTAGCCACTGCGGAGTAGCGCAATGCACGACGGGTAGTAGGGGAGGGGATGGGGTGTTAGTCGGAAATATGGTTGGTCGGGTGGTAGGCATTTACGCTATTTCTTATTAGATTGCTTCGAAGAACGGACGGACGGAAAAGCTTTTTCCAGTTCAGCCGCTATATAGCATCTACACCACCGGAGAAAATCGATAAATCCCTATGGAATGTTCCCAAGCTAAAGTAAATACACATAACCAAGTAAGTAGTAGTAACAAAAGGTCTTCCTAATACCAGAAAACACCTTAGCTTTGAGCGCCAGGCTATCTTTCTTGCAAAAGTAATCAATGTTTTTCAATAAATTCTGATTTTTAACCAAAAAATAAAATAAAAACCAAAAGTTCATGATAGGGCAAGGCAATTAGTCTCGTGGGTAATTAATATAACAAGAAATATTTGATGGATTAGTTAGTATGGGGATTAATCTCCCATGAGATTACAGTAAAAATTCAGAAGGTATCTGCACCATTAAAGTGGTTTTTTTTTCTTTTCGTTATACCTTTGAAACTTTTATCAGGAGACATTAATTATAGAAAAAAAAAATAATAAAAAATTCTAACTATCGATGAATTTTAGCTTTGATTCTTTCTCTCTAGTTTCAAGTATTTATTTCAATTATATCATGAATATATACTTAAAAGATATAATCATTTGAGCTCGAAGTAAAATAAGAAGTGGATAAAATATCTATTACGATAAATATTCAAGGAAGAATTGAATAGATTCATGTACGATACTTATTTCTTTTTTTTCTAACTTTAGAAATCCGAAATCTTATAGTCAAGCTCGTGCTAAGCCTAGATGTACCTAGTTTTCTACAGAGAGGATGAGAGAGAGAGAGAGAGAGAGAGAGTTAGGGAGAGAGAGAAAAAAATTGAATTCTAGTGGGAATATTGAAAAAGTAAGGAAGGGTAAAGATTATCAAGCTCGTATAAGGCTTAAGGTTCGTAAGGCAAAGGCACAGGCACGAAAAATTCGTTTTTAGCCCTTATAAAAAGAAATTTAAATCAAGAAATGAAAAAAAGGGGCTTTTGTCGAAGGAGCGTCGCTTCGCTGCGCCATTTCATTGATATGCTAATTCCCTTTTCTTTCTGGGCTACAAGTCTCTCGTTCAATTTTTTTCCTCGGATATTTTTCTTTAAAAACCTTAGACTTAATCCAAAATGCTCCGCAATTTTTTTAAAATTAAAAAAGAAAATTAGAATGAGTTTTTAATATTTTTTAAAAAAATTAATCCGTAGAAAATTTCGGATGTAATTAATTTGAATGTACAGTATAATAATGTCTTAAAAATAGCAACCAATTTAAAACATTAATGTGTAATTAACAAGTATAAGTTTAATTAAGATATTTATAAGATAAATTCTGGGGTTTCTGTTAAGTGGAGTAGGGGCTAATTACGAAAAAGTGGGCAGTTTAATTCTTCCTGAATAAAACGAATTGCATTTGTAGCTATTTTGAGAAGTCCTTTCAATTAGTTAAATAAATGAATTAAACTAAACTAAATTGTAACCTTCGGGGTAGGGGTTTTAAAATACCCCCTTATATTCTAAAGTAAAACCCACAGCTAAAATGTCGTATCTAAATTAACCTGCACCTTCGTTATTTTTACCTGAAACTTCATTAAATGGAGTGGACTTACTTGGTTTTTAAAATAATAGTAAGAAATGGGGTCGGGGTGGAGGGGAGGGGGGCGGTTATGTAAGTGGAAAGCTGTTTTAATTCTAATCGTTAATTAAAGCAAGTTGCCCGGATTATCGATTAAGTGGGAAAAGAGTTAAGGTTTTTGGGGAGAGGAGAAGGGGGAAAGGGTTGAGATGGAAAGTTTCAGAAGCTAGAGTGGCGATTATTCTTGGGCACATTAAAGCCTTAGCTCTGGGGTCGGGGTTGGTTGTTGGGATTGGGTAAGAAGAATTGGGGGTTGTGTTGGGATTCCAACAGTCATTTATTTTGGTTGCCCCCCCCCATATATCCCTATCAATTCCCCCAAAAATACGAAGTAATTTTTGGAATCCACAAAACTGCCAAACCCAATATATATATTTCAAAAATACAGGTAAAAATAACCGATTTTTCAGATAATTTTAACGTATTTTATTTTTTTCAAGGCAGGATAAATAATTCCCCAAAATATATTTCATTTATTGATAAAATTCAGCCCAAATTTTTGTATTGAATATTTAGGATAGATCAATATCTTGTCATCGAAATATTCCTATGGCTTCTAATTTAATATCAGAGATTTAAAATATTAGGTATACTTTTATGAATTGAAATTTCGTCGCTAGGTTTTTGGAAAAATTCAAAGACTTAAACTTGACACGAAATTAATTTCAAAAAGTACCCTTTATCAAAGTTGAATAAATATTCTTCAAACCAACTTCAATATTTTTAAATTAAAATTAAAAATATTTTTAAATTAGAAAACTTTGCGAAGTTTAATAGGGAAATAAGTTCGGAACTTCATTCTTCTTTTCAAAGAAAGACTTAGCCTAGACGTAATATTCGATATTTCTTAAGGATAAAAGTAGAAATATTTATATATATATGCTGATGATTACTTGCAGTCCAGACGGGAATTCGGTTGCGAGAAATTTATAATCTTAAAAGTTGGCAACGATAAAATTATTCGTTTTTAATCCCCTTTGACGCTGAAGGCAACAGTACAATACAGATAATAAAGTACAACGGAAAACAAAAGAAAATTTTGCGGCCAAAATAGATGGTCCTGTTAAGTTCGGAATTTCATCTAACACTCTTCCATCCTTTCCTAGTGCGAACATTTTTAATCGAAATTCAGACTTTGGCCCACTTTAACCCCTTCCCTTTTCACCCCCCCCTAGAGAGAATAGAGACGAGAAAAATAAGGTCTAACTATCACGAATTATTTACTTCCTCCATGAATATTGAACCATCAATTACTCACGTTGCTTTAATGAAAAGTTAAACTAAGTTAATATTAATATTAAGTAATTATGGCCAAAGAACACGTGACACGCTTTCTGCCTTATACGATAGTTAGTTGAGAATTGTGGATGAGTTAACTTCCAAATATTACATTCATGAAGTTCTTTAATAAATTCATGGAATAGCTGGTATATTTTAGCGGCTTCTTCCTTAAACTTTCCCGAAGTTGTTCCTTAAAATATTTTAATTTTAACTGCTGTCTCTGTCGAAATTGGGTCGTGCAGGCGCAGGCAGATGGGGTCCTGGGGGCCAAGCCCCAAAGCTTTTAATGAGAAAAGAGGATTTTTCCCCCCTACACAACGCTGCAACACGTTCTGAATAATTTATCTTCGGATTAAGAATTTTCAAGGAATTTTAAGGAATTCCTTACTAAAATTTACGTATACAAATATTATTCTGGCGAATAAAGAACAGGAAGATAATAAATAATTTAGTTTTGGAAATCAAGCGATGGAAAACTAGCTGTTGATCGAGACAGAGCCGAGCGAGAAAAAATACAAAAATTATCCTTCAGATAATAATTAAGACGTCTAGAACAAAACTAGGGGCTTATCGAAAACACGGGGAAAAATTCTCTCTCTTTCTCTCTCTCTGATCTGGAGTGCGTGGAAGGAAGCTCAAAAGAAACTAAATTGCATCTCGTAATAAATCAAGACGAACTTTTCCCTCATCAACGGACCAAGGATGGAGAGAGGCAAACGGAGAAGCAAAGACTTTTCTTCATTCGTTTCTTTATTCCTTCATCCTCTCCCTATCAAATCCCGAGGTGTTGGATACTAGGCGTATTTTTATTGAAATCCCTCTCTCACTTACATATATAAAAATGCAAGTATCCAACCCCTAAAAAAGCACGTTAAGCTTTCATTAGAATCCGTCGCTCGCGCACACCGATTAAAACATTTTCCTTATCGTTATTTTTCAATGCGGTAATTTGTATAAAGGTATTTGTGGGTGGAATTCAAGAACGCCTCCCAACTATTTTTTCCATTCTCCCCTAATATCCTTCTATTATTTCAAAGAAAACGTATTCTCGTTCGCTAACGACGATTGAATACATCTAAAGCTAAAAATAGTGTTTATTCAATGTAACCCCATTTAGTTCATTCCCTCGTACATTTGCGTATTACCAGATTGCGCAAAAAGGGGTTGCGCGTGAGGGTTGTAGCGCGTGGTTACCAATAACTGGCGCGTACAAAAATATTTCTCTTTAAGCCTTGGCTCGAGGTTTGTACGTAAGTCTTTTGCCCAAACTAAACCTAGCTATGCCTTGGTCGAAATTAATGTTCTCGCGGGATAGGAGCATGCAGCTAGGAACGAGTAGGAAGAAAAAAAAGCAATTAAAGACGAGAGTTCCCCCTACAGGGGGGCAAGAAGTAACTCCCCCCCCCCGCGGGAGGAAAAGATGGAGAAAGGGGATCGATGAAAATGACTTCCAAAAATGTTTTTGTCGCATATATATATTTCTTTTCTGGATGGATCTAGCAGCGGGATCAAGAATCTAGAAGTTGTTTTTGCAACAAAAGAAACTACAGAGGGGAATTTTCATTCTTTTTTTTCCTCCAAAAGAGATCTTTGTAAGCTCACGACGGGAGTATTACTTAAAGAAGAAGAGAAACAAGCCTTCATTGGGGAATTAAAAAGTCTTTTTCTTGTCTAACCATTCAACGGGGCTTAATTGAGCGACTATATATATACCCCTTGAGTGCCTTGGAAGCGACAAAAATAAGGTATATATAAGACTATAAATTCGTTTTATCGCAAAATAGAGAAGCCGATAATACGTAACCCAAAACGTCAAAACCTGATTTTTAATATAGGCGAACCCATAGTAATCTAGAGTAAATGGGGTGGAGTTCGGAGTATACTCGCTATCACGGAGGACCCTTTTTCTACTCCCTAGTGGGTATTTAGCCCCACAAACTTGGGCGTAGAGCCATTTTGAGATCTCGGTATACTTGGTAAAGAGTGCGTGTCGGGCCCCCTTAGTAGATGGCATGGTTAAGATACTCAGACCCGTAATATATTTGCATATATAAAACTCCATTCAAAATGACTCCTCAAACATCTCATTTAAAATGCCCTTACACCATTAAAACACCGGTGTTTGGATAACGATATAATTTATATATATATTTCTTTTACCCTAAAATGAGGGCACGCATATACCAAGCCAAAATGTATGTTATGTTCCCATCATTGCAACAGTCTGTTATAAACATTATATTTTCAGTTTTTATTTATACTGAATAATTTCTGATTTATATCACAGTTGGGTCTTTTTAGTTTTTTGAATTTTATGCCTGAAACCATAACAAAAGAAAAAAGACCTTCACTTAAGGTTGACGTTAATGTTTAAAGGAATATTTACAACTACCTAGGCTAAATTAATCGTATCTAGGCTTTGAATTAAATGTCACTGAACGTAGAATATTTTAAACACATACCATTTAGTGCCATACATAGGAAGATATTATTATCTATAACATTGGAAATATGCGACAAGGAATTATATTAGCATAAAATAGGAATGCCGAAAAGTATTTCTATATAAAATTTATGAATGATTCATATAACGTGATTTTACAAGTCCGTGGTATAACAACGGTCGAAACCATTCCTCGATAAAATGTCCTTATAGTCCGATATTCAATTGAAATATTTTGCTACACAAAATATTCTACATACACATATATACGAAGCTGCATTCAATTTCGGATTTGCATTTTACAAGTTCCATTTATTTATCCGGAATAGAAAGACTGAAGCTTGGTCGCATCTACGCACTTTGTATTAAATTTACATACGATTTAATACGGTAAAAGGCGGAGAAATGCCACTAGGCCTATACCCTGACGTTTCGTGCATGCATACAACGTGGAAAAGATTGCGTTTGCTATACATTTCCCATTATCTTTTTGGCAATTCTAAGCGTATTGCCAATTTAATCTGCCTACACTATAAGATAATTCGAGATTGGTAAGTACTCTAACCTGGCCTATACTGTTTCAAAATGCTAAACTTGCACTTGCCATTCTTTCTGGGAGAAAATCTCCTTCGAGGCAAAATCTTAAGCTCAAATGTATCACTGGACAAGGCGATGTCCACTCATTCAGTTATAGTAGAACGGAATTATTTTTAGATATAAAGGGTTAAAATGAATTGAGGTATTTCAAATTTATCTTCTGAAGGTAATTAAATAATTAATTACGGTCAATTACCCATATCCCTCTTGACACGGAGTGGAAAATTCTCTCCCCTTCCATACCGGAAATTCTTCAAGAATGGGGTTCGTTGGTTGTTACCCCTGACATTCTGAAGTACTTCTAATTCTTTCCCGCTGTAATTCATAAGTACAAATGCTCCCTGAAGGTTTTGGTTGGAGGGGGATAGCCCCATGACTAACCCCCCTTATTGTAACAAACGTGTACAGTCACCACCCAAAGATTAATTAACCCTGGTATAGTCTAAATCTTGAATGGAATGCGATGAAATTCATAGACCTACTGCATGAGAAAGCTAGACTTGAACGAAAAACTTAATTGTAAAAGACGAAGCGGTATTAAAGGTAAGTCAACCCTTTTCCCAAGTATCTAAGGTATCTTTGATCAAGCCAGTATACGGTTTTTTGATTGGTCCAAATAGAAAAGTTAGTTACTCGGGACCGGGATCGTTAATGAGCTTAGGCGCTTAGCGCTAATTAGCGGAGAAAGACGGGTTGCTCGCTCGTAGATTAAGACGAAAGAGAAATAAGAAAGAAAAAAAAGCTTACTGTCAGCGCAGTCGGGTCCGATGTATCCTGGGAAACAGTGGCACTTGCCCAATTGGCAATTCCCGTGACCGTGGCAATTGCTGGGACACGAAGTTGGCACGTCATCTATGACACACAAAGATAAGAAGAATGAACATACATACAGACAACAGAAAATATAATATAAAGAAGCCCACACATTGAAGTAATACGCGTAAATACACAAATATACTACGCTTGTATTCACCTAGCTCGTTTTACTTCGAGTTATGGTTATCTATATTGAGCTCTGTACAAGATTATATATACGAGAGAGTCAAATGAAAGTTTTATTGGAATTTTCGGTTGAAGGGAAAAGTGGGTATATAGCGAAACTTATTGACGCCTGTAATCAGATCTTGCATGCCCGAGAGGGGGGGGGGAAGAAGTTGCCTTCCAGAAACGTCCCGCCCCCTCCCCCTCTCTCTGCTGGGGCTTTAACCCCCGAGGCATCTAGGAAGCTTCCCCAGAAATTCATTAATTTAGCATTACTGTAATTAAACGGGTGAATTCTGCAGTTCTTGGGGGTGGAGTGAAAATTCTATCGATAACATCGTTCGTTCGTTTTCACGCACTCTTCTCTTCAAGCTTGCTTATTTTTAATGACAAAATAAAAGCTAATTTCCTGTTTAATTAATAACTAGCTAAAATTACTCTCGGAACTTAAGAACGAATCAGTTTTAGCAAACGACTTTTACAAAACTAACTAACTAAATAACCGTACGAAATTGCTTTCAATCAGTTGATAAATTAAAAATTAAGCCCTCTTCCTGCATGCATGCATTGATTCATTTGTTATTGAACTTTGACCTTTCGAAATGATTTGACTTGATTATTTATAATTATAGTTATTGCTATAAAAATCGCTTGTGTATTCATTAAAATTAAAAGTTAGTTTGACCTATTTAGATTAGTAAATGTATTAAACTAATTTCAATTCAAAGAAGCGTTTGTTTAAATAAAAAAAAATATTCAACCTCTTTATATAAATTCTAGTTATAACGACAATATAATGAACTGAAGAGACTATAGTAAAATCGACTGAATAAAACGGGAAGAAACGTTCGTGATTAGCATAAGGTCGAGCAAATATTGTCTTGCGATATTAATAATCTCTATCGGTCCAATATCGATTAGGTGCACTTGGCCTTTTAGGGGAGGGGGGGAACACGTTGGAGGTTCTATAACGATATATGCCCAGTTCAAATTCCGCTTCCCATTTATTAGCATTTAAGCGATGAGGGGATAATATACCCTAGCCGGTTTGCAATCATTAAACTATAATCTAAGAGTCAATATCATTGGTCAATACTAGTTTTGGGGGAATAATCGATTGGTCAACGATCAGCGTTCATATGATATTATAAACTGGACGGTATATACTATTAGTTGAAAATTTATTTTCCGTGCTTAGGTAGGAACAAGAGCTAACAAAATATAATTAACTTTAATGCCCCTAGTTTTAAATTTATAGGGGAGTGTTCTCATAACTGTATTCACGTGTTTGGAATTCTAAACAATCGGATTAGTATTGTTGAATATTATAAAACTAAATAAAATATTTGCATTGCAATAAAAGATATTGTCAATGTTCCTATATAGTAAAGTTTAATATTGGTAAAAACACGGATAAGGTAGGAATGAACAATAAAAACTGTCTTCTTACATTCGATCTAAGTTTAAAAATAATTCGAAGGTGTACATTGTTTTCTTTTGCCTTTGAATTATTTAACTGGACTTTTCTAACTTTATAAGTTAGGCTTAGAAAACTTTCCGTGTAAAAATAAATTGGGCATGGGTTGTAGACCAAATTCTAGTCTATTCAATGGAAATATTTGGGTCTACTTCAGTAATCAAACATTGAAAGGAATTAAAATATCAAAGTCTATTTTTGGAACTTCAGAAGTCGAGAACTTAGAAACATTTCCAGTAAAATTAATTGGGCACGGAGTTGTAGACGAAATTTTAGGCTAGTCTATTCAATTTTACCAACTACTTGGGGGCCTTCATCAAACAGAGCTAAAGTAATTAAGACTTTTGAAAGGACAACCTCCAGGTATAAAATTTGATTCGCGAAATTCCTAATTTGTTAAATCTAGCCTATGGGAATATTCTCGTATAAATTCTAGGATATGTATGTCTTATTCTTTTGACCTATAAGACAAAGAGAGAGAGAGAGAGAAAAGGTTTAGATAAGCCTAAAGCGTTATCTGCGAATGTCCAGTCAGCTTATATAAGTCGGGTAGAACAACTCTTCCGTGATTAAAAACAGCTGGATATCTCTTTATTCCCCCCCCCGTGCTTCCCGTTTATCCGTTTCGTAGAACCCCCCGCGGGGTTAAAGGGGCTTGGGGGAGGGGGTCTCGGGCATCGAAATAGTCCGCGAAGTCCTCTTCCTTCAGAGACACAAATGAGAATTTAGTGCCGCTCTATTGTTTTACACTTTTACGACTGCAACCAAAAACCCAGACAAACTCGTATAGACAGCGGCCAACGGTGAAAATGTTTCTTATATACATTTACACCGGGATACAAAGGCTCAAAAAGGTAAGAATTCAAGCCATGAATACGTTAAACTCCTCCATGAATTACTATCTCTAACCCTTATAACTTCGCTTTCAAAATAACTAAATTTGAAATGAAATAAATGGGGAATATTCCTGAGATAATGGAATCGATTCATGGAGGATCAGGATACAACTCTAATGTACACTGTCTTTGAATTATGGTTCCATACACGGATTTTATAAAAGCTCCCCAAAAATATTACATGTTCTCCACGGAAATATTTTAACTTTTTTTTTCATACCAGACTGGTCTACTGTGTCCATGATTATGATAAAGCAATCTTTGTACTTACTGGCTGTGTTTGGTTGCAAAGAAACATCCACTGGTACATTGTCATCGTTAACGATAGCCAGGTACCAGTCGCCTGGTACGAGGTATTGAACTATGCTCACTTCTTCACGTAACTGAAATTACAGAAATAAAAATTCGAGGCTTAAGTTTAATGTCCAAAAATTTCATATTAATTCATCAAAATCCTAACTAAAACGTTTCCAAAATTCAATAAATTCTTCCACCCCAAACTAAACTAAGTTACAGTTGTCAAACCGCGAGGAAACAATCAGTTCTCAAACCATAATCATAACACCCTCTGAAGACGCATCAAAACAATTTCGTCACCCCAAAAGAAGTATACAAGCATCCTTACAAAGAGATCGGAACTAAGTGTAATTCATTTTAGTTCCCCAACACGATCGACCATCTTCATGGTTTGTAGAATTACAATTTGAAATGTGTCCAGGGCTAACCGAAATGGGAGAGGTCGTTTCGACAAACCATATCCATGGGTGCAAGTATCACGTTTTAGGTCTTCAGAACGCATCTTGTTTCACCCCAGAATTACTATTGAAAAAGGGAGAATATTTTTTTGGGGGGGAGGAGAAAGCCCCTCAAAGACAAGATATGTTCCGGGGGAATCGTCCATCTACCATAAGTCAACGTGACACCCCGCCAAAAATCGGATTACTGGCGGACTATCACTATCAATAATTTCGTCAAGAGGAAATTTGAACAAGACCCCGTTCTGAATAATATCCAAGATGGAATAGAGAGAGAGAGAGAGAGAAAGAAAAAGAGAAGCTCAAGATGAAAAGATGACCAGAGAAGAGCCCCAAGTATTCATCGAGATAGGTCGAACAGAGAATGGAGTATTCCAGGGTTAGGCAAAACGATTTTCAGTGAAGAAAATCACTTGATGACTCAAGATGAAGAGATGGGAAGACCAAGAGCGTGAGATGGCCTGTTCAATATCAAAAGATAAATACACACAAAAAAATGGGGGAATCCTACGGTGTGAGATGGCGATATAGGAATATCGTCTGAGAGGTTCATGAATTTTTCAACGAAGCGGGTGCACCCACGGACACCCTAAATGGGTTATGGGAAATATTGCAAACCACGTGCGGATGGGGTGGCGAAATGGGCATGCGGTCATCTTTGCAAAAACTCCAAAATATCTTTAATATAAAAACCCGAAGATGTAGTTGGGTTATAGAGGGGATATCTCCGAATAACACCCTGTGTCCAGCAGGGGGCAGCGTCACGGAAACTGAAGATATCTTCAGAGTTAGGACGAGAATAACAAAACTACGTCGTCGATATATCATTGGGTCATAACTATTACCACTATAGGTTTTCGAGGAATCCCTGGGGGCGTGGTATCGTAAAGGGTATCCTAAACCATTTCATCTACTGAAGGAAAATAGGTAGAAGAAGTACTTGTACTGACCATTGATGTCCTTTTGTAGGTCTTTCTGTGATCATCACCGATGACCTCGGTAAAGTCGTGCGCCGATATGGTTGGCGGGTCATTTTTCCTTCCGATGAGGGCCAGGCGGCTCCCGTGAGGCACCGTGAAATTAAACCTGATGAAACCAGAGTTGGGATGGCTAAACCAAACGTTCCAGCTTTGTCTCGGTTGCAGATTCTTAAACAGGGAATCGCCCAACGAGACGCGTTGATAAGCGCTCATGTCGTTCGGAAGTAGATTGCATTTCCCGTTACCACCACTTCCTCCACCGTTGCCGCCTGACCAGCCGAGACCGCCACTTCCCATACCACCTCCTCCGTCCTTGTGCTCAGCTAAAGAAAGAAATTTTTCAAAACCCATAAATCTTGATTTCATATTTGCTAAAATATTAAACATGAAAAATATCTTCAAATTATACCATAGGGTAAACTATATCAATCTATAACGACTAAACTTGTTTTCTAACTTATAAGCTTAAATAGTTAAAGGTTAAATTAATTATTTAGACCGCGTCTCTCCAATAAATAGCTTTTCTTGGGAACAAGAGAAATTTAGAAATAAAAGGTTAAAAGGCCATTCACTTCATCAACAAGAACAAAATAAGGAACAAATCCTCTTAGGAGATTCTTTGCCGTTGAAATTATTTCAAGCAACCAATGAAATTAATTACGAGAAAAGTAGTAACAGAAATATACCCTAGTATAGTTCATTTTTCATTACTTAAAATAAATTGAACAAGGGAGAGAAAATTAATTACGAAACAAAGTCTGGAGTTAATTTCGTTATTAAGAAAACTGGGGAGTTTTCTTTTGAAATCCCTTAAATAAAACTGGTTTTTCTCTTTTAAAATGTACATGTATGAACGAACAAAGAGGGAAAAAACATCATAGCAGATCAGATGGTACGCGACAAAAACGACAAGTCAGAGAATGTACATAGACCGGTCTCTACTTGCAAGAAGGTTCAACGGTTAAACCATCTCATATACCAAGGGGGATAAAAACTATTTCACAGACAAAAAACCCTGGAAGAAAAGCAAAAACCAAAAACAAAAGGAAATGGAACTGGAACTTGGTTGGTACAGGGTTTTGGGGGGCCGGGTTCCTTTCTTTCTTTCTTTGGTGAACGAGCTTAGAAATAAGAGTGATTGGTTCTGGCACTAATGGTCCAGCGTGGTACAGTCACATGGCATATCACAGAAAAACAATAGATGGAGAGAGAGAGAGCTTACCATTTGACGGAGCCGTGACCGGTAAACCCGTGGCGGTATAAGGAACATCTTGATCCTCCATAACGATACATTGACGATTCATCTCAGGAAAATCATTCAAGGAACTCATAGCTGAAAATACATCAATTATTTCATTCATTTATAGTATATCTACGACCTTTTAGAGCTAAAAGTATAGTAGACCTAGCCTAGTAGTACAACTAAAATAATCTACTCCAGCTTACGTTAGCTAAGACTCTGGGATTCTTGGATCTGAGTCTCAGCTAGGGACTAGGTATAAAAAAATTGGGGAAAAGACCATGAACCAACATTCCCTAAGAAGATTAAGCATCTTCTTCCTATACCCAGTCTTAATCCCTTCCGCGGAAACTCTACTATACTATTGTTGCGCGATAGTTATTAAAAAAGAAGGTATACCCCAAGGAAGTTCCTTTTGCCTTAATTGGACGAGGGATCTTTTTCGAAACTGTAGGCCTACTGGTCTATTTTTTTATTATCATTATATAATTAATGAAAACCGAACTTACCGGCTAAGTAGGCCAAGATGGTGGTAAGAATAACGACTAGACAAATGAGAACGATACAAGTTGTCTTCCAGGAGCAATAATGGTTACAAGCTTTCCGGAAGTGAAATCTGGAAGTTGAGAGGGCGGAGGAGGCGAAGGCGGAAGTGGCGGAGAAAGGGGCGCGGTTATTATTGCCGGCCACCGTCGGGCCTTGGATCAGCTGAGGATTGACGCAGTTGGTCACTGGCACCATCGGTCCCGTCGTCGAACTGGGCGTACTGCAGAAGACGGGCAAAGGATTCGAGTACGTCGGTCCACCAACGGCTGACGTCACGGTTGTCGTAATAACCGAATTACTAGCTAAAGTCGTCGTGGATGTTGAGTTCGGCATTGGAATGTTCGTAGTATCACCTTTGGTGAAAGGTTGTGGCTGACTGTATATCCTGTAAACAAAACCAGAGAGAAGAGAAAAATTTACTTTAAAGTTTACTGAAAGGGGAAACGCATTAAGGAGGTGGTGGTGCATGGTGGTGGTTTTCTCTTAGCCCGCAGTGCACTCTGGGAACTTTGAAGAACGTTTCTTCATGGTTAGTATATATTGCGTAGGGTGCTATAGTATGACAACTATCTTGGTAGAAGGGGGTCCACCACCCGCGGGTATAAATTAGTTTTCGGACAGAAAAGGGCCCGAAAACGAATGAAAAGGCGGGAAAAAGCGGGGTTGGGCTTTCCCGCCAAAAGCTCTACTATACAGTGAAATATTTCCAAGGAAAACTTGGCTTCAAACTCATTCATCATTTATATACCCACTTTTCAAGAATCCCCTCCCCCTATTTATATTTATATATATACTTTTAGATATTTTAGAAGCAAATATATTTATCTTCAGTTCAAAACTGAAGATGGGCGGGAAAACAGTTTTCAGGGGTGAGAAACTGACGGAGATTTGAAAGTAAAGAGTGAGTTATAATGGCCGACAGTCAGTCTTAATGTCAACTAACATCATAAACTTTAAATTATTTTTAATAAAAGTTAAAAGGTGTAAGTCCTGTAAAATCAAAGTTTCAAATTTGTATCTCCATAAACTGTTCCAAAGAATTTTGTCTATTTTAGACCATATTAATCTTCCCCCAAGCTAAGCCTAATTATGAAAGGTAAAAGCGTAATTTACCTTTTAGATAAAACTTGGTAACTTGGTGGAAATGAAAAAGCGTTATATTCTGTGCAGGAAAAACAACAAGCAGAACCTAAAGGGGTTTTCGCGCCTAAAATGGCTCTTTGTAGGGGAGTAAGGGGGAGGGGGTATGAGCCCCACATCGTTTTTCGGGAAATAGGGTATAGGATAATTAATGAAAGAGTATACTCTCAGTTAGGGTTAGATAGTACGGAAAATTGGGGAAATACAAAAATGCCTCCAGTACGGGGCAGTATCTAAGCCTATTTGTAGTACATATAATTTTATCAGATAATGGGGGGCGCTCCATACTACGTAGAGGTCGTCTCTCAAAATTCCAACGTTAAGCCTTGGCGGCAAAAGTATGCGAAAAATGCCAGTCAGATCGTCCAACCGAATTATATTTTACGTTCTATCCCAGACACCCACGCGCAAACCGAGGGTGAAAAAAGGTTCATACCGTTTTAAAGGTTCCATACCGAGTACGGTATAGTTAACCTTAGAAAAGTACCTAAAAGTAGGGTTTAAAACGCGTCGAACTCCGCGATTGAGATGACGTTTTAAAACTTCCGCACGGCGAGCCAAGGGCCAAAACTGACGTACAACGTTGCCCTTGTGGAAGAAGTACAGGCAAATTTTTGAAAGAGTACTTTGTGCCTGAAAACTGGCTGGCCAAGACCATTATTCTGTTGACTTTAAAAAAAGGACGGACGAGGCTTAACGTTTTATAGAATGAATGGGGGGAATGAGTTCCCGGGGGGGGGGTTAAATTTAAGGCTTCAGGAAGGAGAAGGAAATAAGGAAAAGCTTAACCATCGGGAAACATTCTTTCGCCAGGAAAGTAAACAAAATATATATAGAGAAAGGGGAGATTTGCTTCGGTTCGAAGAACACTTGGCCTTCTTCGTCTTACCCACTAAATTCTACGCACTTTCTTCTTGACATTACGTTTTAAAGTATTACCGAAAAACGGAAAGGAGATTAAAAGTAGCTAGTCTTTCAAATATCCCCTCCAAGACTCTTGAAAGGTTCGCTCGCGTTTCATCTTTAAAATCCAGTTAGAATTAACGGGTTTTTTATGCATTAATTCTATTTAATTATCAAATCA
The DNA here is from genome assembly GCA_019434445.1 of Phalangium opilio. Taxonomy (NCBI): domain Eukaryota; kingdom Metazoa; phylum Arthropoda; class Arachnida; order Opiliones; family Phalangiidae; genus Phalangium; species Phalangium opilio. The sequence continues at coordinate 56,172 of JAEQBA010000653.1, forward strand.
TTTCAGAAAAAAAATTACGTCTAAGCATAAAATTAAAGTTGAGCTGCAAGATAACCTTATAAATTGACCCATCAATACTCTAAATAACCATGTAAGTTCATGGAAAAACATTATCCACGGGGAGTTCTAATACAATATACATTCAAACACATAATAATACGAAATAAATAAAACACACGTTTAAGGACCTGCTTTTAACATAATTCCCAGTTATTATGTTTTTATTATTCCAGCCAATTGAATTATATCTCACACAGTTTTTCCCCCATGTTGCGAAACGATGTTTACATATATTTTGTCTGACCATTTGACCATTGAAAAACGATAAACATATTCCTAGGAAATATATTAGTAAATAAAAAAGGGATATAAAAAATATACAGAACGTTGCCTAATAAAAACTCACTCTACCGGAATAAACAGATAAATTTTCAAGAGAGAGAAAGAGCAAAAAGAAACTAAAAAGGAACGTTGATATCTCGCGAAAAAGGATGTAAAATCCGTCATCAAAGGAATGATCGTGCTCCCGAAATGAGATGAACCAGAAATACCATGGGGATACAAAATACTGCCTCCAATTCCCGTAAAACTTCCAACGAAGCTAAAACATACATGTATTGTAACAACTCAAACTGGAGCCTGAGTCGCTTCTGTCTCATTTTTAAACAGAGTTCAAGCTTAATATATTTTCCTCATCCGTGGTTAAACTATATACAAATTAAAGTAATTCAATTGTATAATTATTGATTTAAAGTCTAATTAATTAGAATTAAGAGTCATAACAAACGTACAAACTAGCTCCACACTTATCCAATATATTGGAGGTATTTCACGTTCAAATTTGGGAGAGTTCTTATAGCTAATTCGAGTAAACATCACGTTCATATTGGTAGACAGGGGCCGCAACATTTGGTAATGCTCTCTTGTTTACCAGTCTAGAAATCCCCTTACGTGGTGGTACGTATCTACACTAAATAGTCATTTAAATTACAAACTCGGCTGAGCTTACGTAGAAGAGCGAAAACCCGCGGTGCATCTCGGTTAATGTAGTCAGTCAGAAGTTACTCGAGTTAAAATCCCTGAAATGTATTATACCATTTCGGAGTTAGTTCCATTACACTACAAACATTAATATCTACAATATCCACATGAATATTATTAGTACCCTAATCCCTTATAATTAAAATTAATTGGGGTAAACAAACACGGTGTTGTCTCTTTACAGATTAATTCGTATCAATAAAGTCCCCATTCTCACATGAATATTTAATAATGCCAAATAAATAGAGTTACTCTTCGAAATTTATGAGCTGATTTACAACTTCCCGACTGACCCTTGAGATTGAATCAACTCTTAATAAAATTAGGCTTTTTTAACTCTGGGTAAGATTGAATAGATTCATGTAAGTACAAATGGCGCAATTTCAGGCAAAAATCCCCCTTGGAATAGAGCAATTCGGGCCTTGGTCAATTTATCCTAATCAATACTTAATTAATGAGCTTGTATCAATCACGACATAATTTAGCGCCTTACTGCATCAAACTAGGATCGGAAGTTAAGGGGAACCAACGTCACGTAATAGCCCTATCAAACTCGGGGAAGTAAGCCATACTTCCCATCTCTTAGAGTCAAGCCAGGCAGTTGGGACTTAGATACACTCCCCCCATCCCCCAAATATTCCTCCATAGGGTTTACGTTTCCAATATCAAACTACACGGATTACGTTTTGCGAAGATAGCGTCTAGTTTAAGCTTTGGGGATCTAGACAAATATCACAACGTTTGAAGATCATAAATTTTAGAAGTTATTGCCTGTAGGGGCATAGGAGGAAAACTACTAAATTACACCCCAATTTTATTTTGGGGGACCCCCAAAAATGAAGTTGCTTATTAAAAAATATATTTGAAATTTGACCTTTTCCTTACGTTCAAGGAAAAACTAGGAAAGGAAAGGAAGAAAAATAATATATTTTATTGCAATCGTTGGGAAAAGCGTGGTCGGGTTAAATTGTGAATTCACCACCAGCAGAATGTATTGGAGACCACAACCTCAAAATGAAGAAGTAAAAAAAAGGAGGTCGTAAAAAACGAGATCACTTAGGAAAAAATTGTACTTCCACGAATTTATTCATTTCAAACATGAACTTTTATCTTTTCTCTAAAGTAAGAGAGTCCGAAAAACCAAAATGACAACTTGATTAATTTTTCAAAGAACCGATATTCGTGTGAGAATTGAAATAGCCGAGTGTCTAGTTTAATAGGTGGTCTTTGGAGAGATGGAGTGAGTAGAACGTAATGATAATATTAGGCCATTAAGGTCGCCCCTTGGAGATCTTCCCCAGAAAATATTAAATCTTGTTATATATAATATAAAATGGTCATTTACGTCTTTATAAAAACGTGAAAAAATAATTTGGGATCGCTTTCGAAGCTATATGGTATGTCTTGTAATGGGTTAAACAATTTAGAAATGAAATAAACGCGGGCGGCGCTTGAAATTCTATCTACGCTTCTATTAAATTGTAGTGGGTCAAAAAAATGAAGCTATCAGTTTAAATTTAATAACGTATCCTAGAAGAAAAAAATAAATGCGTCAAATTCCACCAAAATGACACCGAAAGTTAAATAACAATATTACATTATAGAAATGGGTTATATAGCAACCCAAGTATGGGATGAAAGGGGTTATTTTACCGTGTCTATCACATCATCACAAAAACCATGAGGAGAGTTTATAATATCTCATGGATATTTCCATAAAGAAAACACCATGGAAACGAGAACGGGATCTCATTCTTTATCTGACGTCTTCGCGAGCTTGATGGTGCCCGTGGTTTGACCTTGGGAAGAAAATACTATCTAAATTTAACGTTGATGTATCAGTCCGCTTAAACTTCCCCCTAGAACTCGAGTACACGTCATTATTTTGCGATATTACATCATTTTCCCATCATATTTCGACTTAGAAACGGGGATTGGTTAAGGAATTCCAACGTCTGTTTCGTCAATATGCACAATTGCAGGAGCTACCAACCTGCGTATTCTACAGCCTCAGTAATACAAAGTCTAACTTTGTATTCAGTATACACTTTGGGAAGAGTTAGGTCTCGTACACCTAGCTAGTGGAAGGGAATTCTAGGGATGTTGGCGTGTGAATATGTCCGCCGAATAAACTGATGGAATGTTTTGCAGGAACCCAAAGCCATGAGGGTAAAGAGGTGGCCTGGCTATTAGAATACCTTTAGTTTTATTACGCCTTTCCCAGGTGGTTCCACCCATACGAAGAGGGTAATTTTGAACAAGCGCACTTTCTCGGGAATGCATCACGAATTCTTTTCACATACACTCAGGCTATAGGATATCCCTGGGGTGAATTACGGAACTATATATACCAATGATACACGATTGGATACGACCTCCCAAAGTAACCTAACACCATCTTGCACGGTACTCGAGAAAAAGAAGGAAAAGTGTAGTCGTAAACGCCTTAGCATCGTGCACCAATAAAAGCCTGTATATCATGAAGAGATGTTATATATAATTCATCCATGAATATTCCTGAAAAGGGTGCTGTTATAGTTGTTTCCTACAATATTATAGGTATGAAGGGCCAATACTGTTCCTGTAGCATTATTTAATCATAAACTAATGGTATGAAAATTCAGTGCGATGATATTCAATTTAAAATTTAAAAATGGAATATTTAAATTTAAAGATAAGATAGAAATTCCATGAAATCAGGCTTGAGGGGGGGGGGGCGGTATGGCACCGTTAATTAACTAGATATAAAAATATTGGTCCACGTTGAATATGGTTAAGTCATCCTTGTTTAGTTAAAGTACACTCTTAGCATAATTACCAAGCTTATCTATATAGAAGGTATATTATAAGACGGAAAATTCTAATTAACTGGCCAGAGCTTTCCCCCCATCTCTCTGTCCCTTTCTCTGTGTTAAGTCAATATTAGGATAATCTCTTTTGGATGCTAAACCCCGGGGTCATGCTAGTGGCGACCGGCGTATTCGTTCTCTTATGGATTAATAAAACTATCTATTAATTTCGAGTCATTGAGAAAATGAACGAGGACTCGACTTACATCATCCCAGTTGGCGGGATACATAGAGAGAGAAAGAGAGAGAGAGAGAGAGAGAGAGAGAGAGAGAGAGAGAGAGAGAGAGAGAGAGAGAGAGAGAGAGAGAGATAGGGGGTATCGGTTTCAATTAGTCTAAAGGAGGAGAGTGGCTCGCAAATGTTTGACTCGCGGTCATGGAATCAACCCATTACAAAGATGAGTGTATTCTCCCAACCCCCCGGTTCGTTTTGACTAATTACTTTACCCCAATGCATTGTCAGAGTCCATCAAAATATGGTTTAGAAAATAGAAATTAATATTGAAATATTAATATATATCTTACCTTTCAGATTCGACCCTGTTGTTTAATTGAGAATTATTTCTTTGATTTTCCGTATGATTAGACTCCAAATTATTATCCAATAATGGTTTGGATTGCCCATTCACCAAATCTGAAATTATAATTAGATTAAATTAAATTTTAATTATAGAAGACATCATCTGGATCAACTCATCATTTGTAGAAAGACAGAAAGAAAAAAAAACAAAATAAGTTTTCCTATTTGAATTAAGACGCCTTTGAGGCTAAATTATACAACATATCATTTATTTTAATACCAAGTATCTTATAAGATTCCGAAAACTCAAACTGTCATAGAAATCGACTCTATAATTAAACCGAGTCTGAAATTTTCGCCATACTGAACTCGAAAATTCATATATATTACTTCTGTATTGGCGGGGAAATATATATAAATTTCGTACAAGTCGTGGTTCCTAATGGAAATGAAGCTTTCGTTACCAGGAGAGAGAGAGAGAGAGAGAGAGAGAGGGAGCGAACCGGATGGAAGAGGAGAGAAGTATACGGTTACCAAGGCAACGATCCCCCAGGAGGTTTCATCTGATTATATAACACACACCATCTTAGCCTATATAAAATAATTTACATCCAAGTTTCTAAACTAAGAAGTGAGATCCTTGCCCTGAACTATTGTAGCTTTGTTCCGTAAGTCCTCTAAGCTTAGTGTAGCCTAAACTTCGATTAAGATTAGTTTACTTATGTTTTGTGTTCTCTTTCAAAGGAAACCGTAGCTCCGATATTTATGCTTGATTGGAGAAAAAGGGGCCGAACCATTTTGATTGGTAAAGGCGACAACTTCTCCTCCATCTTCCCATTGCTCCTCAGCTTCTATTTTCTCCACATCCTTGTCTATGTATATATATAAGCTATGGTCGTCTGGACTACTCCCTAGAGTATTTGCTTATTATTCCGGGGATCGGGGGTTCAAATGACCCATGACAAGCCTCGCACGCGAGATATACGAATCCCTTTCCCGGACCACTAAAGTCGGCCATGACCCCTCTGAATAGCGATTTCGGGTTTCGTAATATTTAGGTGTACATCTGCTTGGATTCGGATGCAATTCGGTAGGCCTATATAATACAAGTATACAATTTAGGGGACTCCTTGACAATCATCAAGTTATAAACTTCACCTTCGTAATATCATCAGGAAATGAACAAGGCCTAGGCCTAGGTCTACTAAGAAGGAATTTCAAAATAACTAAAACGGAAATAAATATTGTAAAATAATTCTGAAAATTTTAGCTTTTTCTTATTTTGAAATATCTCTTTGAAATTTCTAGGGACATATTGCGTGGACAGGATGCTATTTTAGTTAGCATAAAGTGCAACCCACACCCACAAAAAGCTCTTAATATCATAAAAAGATAATTCTAAATTTCAAAATAAAAATGAGGAGACGAACAATAGAATCGGAGGATGTGCATGGCGGAAGCAGAACGAAAGAGGGGCAAAAAAAAATATTACGTCGGATAGGATCATCCTAGAATAAATTCATTCCTCCCATGAATATATCTCATCATCTTGATAAATAACAATGGAAGTTCCCTCTCACAAATTTTCGTATAAAGGAGACCAGTTTCGCGTAATAATTAAAAAAATTCGCGAATGGTTTAGTCCTCGCATGGATGGGTCGTCTACGCCGTAGCAAATTGACACTCGAATCTGTCAAGGCCTAAAAATGAAGAGCGGAACTCGTAGTTTTTTAAGCTATGAGTCAGAAGGGGCCTTTTGCCATCCAGTTATCCATGAATTTCTCCCTGGTTTTTTTATTTTATTCTTTAATAAACGCCTTGTGTACCAAGAGGGATCGCGAGGGAACTCTAAATGTCACCAGTCAAAAAGAGGAGCTGATGGAAGTACTAATGTGGTTTGTTGCATGCTCAGTTCCTGCCAATATACAGTTAATACTATACTATAGAACGCGGAGAATGCTGGGAAATCTATATTTCCTTAGTGATATGACGTCATTCATAAGCACCTCATTTTGACGGGGCGGTGAAATTTGGCAAGGGGCATGCAGCAAGCTAGCTCTATAAATTCTTCTCAAACAACAGGTCCGTCGACATCTGTTACATCTGTTCGGTTCGCGCCTTCTCTCTTAAACCTTTAAAACAAGCCACTAAGGTGAATATTACACCACCTTTTTGACAACACGTGTGTTTGAAATGGCGCCAAATATATATTTTTTGGCGCGCGCGCCAAGCCATAAAATAAATGGCACGTGGATTTTTCTGTATTAAAAAAATTGTCGCCTTGTAATACAAGTTGGGAATGAGGTAGGGTACAAGCCTTTTTGAAAATTTGAGGGAAGCTCAAATAACCAGTATCTTAAGTTTCGTTTCCAATGGGAATTAATTAACGCTATTATTCTTAATAAAAATTAGTTAATGAATTAAAAGTTCAATTAAACTTACCCGGTTGGCTGTAGGCTGGTAATGGTGAAGTCAGCATGGTAGGCAAGTAAGGAGGTTCTGATTCGCATTCACTCTCGAGGTAACCCAAGCGAGGCCTGAGACCGAAGGCTTCGATGTGTTGAACCGCTGTTAAATTTCGGGACGGGACAAGCGGAGGAGCCGGTTCGGGAGGACTGTCGCAAAACACTGCGTGATGCCACAAAGAAAGAAAGAAAAAAGAAAATAATATTAATTCTCAACCATCTAAACTACTATGTAAATCGATTTCAACAAGTTGAAGGGGGTTTTTCTGAATTAATACGGATAGGGGGGGGGGGGGCAGGATAAGATATAGGGGCCGGGACATGCATACACACGGGGCCTCTCGCGCCTTTTACGAATTACCCAAACCCAAAAGAGGCCCCCAAAAGTAGAACTAGTTTTGATACGTGAGAGAATTCTGCATACGAAGGATTTATTAATATCAAAGGGACCAACGTATAAAACCACATCAGTATTACCATATCGTTGAGAGAGAAAAAATGTAATATGAGGGAGTGAAAAGTATACTAAACCTAACTGGAATTAGGCTTAGAAAGAAATATAAATTAATATTCAACGGTATTACGAAGTATTCATGGCTGTATTGATCTTAATTAAAATTAAAAAACCAATTAATTTAAGTACAGAATAAATTTAAACAAAATTATTTCAACCCAAAATAGCACCAAATGAATTGAACCCAAAAATAGTACCAAATGAATTGAACCCAAAAATAGCACCAAATGAATATAACCCAAAATAGCACCAATTTTAAAACAAAACTTCAACAAACAGAAAAAAATAAAAAATTAATATTTTGAAAAATTCCAATCTTTTTTTTTAAATAAATTTTCTGATTTTAGAGTGAGATGAAAAAAAAAAAAAAAAAAATTGGTAAGAGTAAGCTCGGAGTAAAGATAATGAAAGGATAGAGTAACCGGACTCTTCTCCTTCAATTTTTTTTTATTTAAAAACAGCACCATGCTGCACTGGCGCTACTCTGGAGGAGTGAGCCAGGGTTTGCTGAGCACACTATATATATAAGAGGGTTCGGATTACCCCAAAAACTCATCCCTAAAAAGAATAGGAAGAGGATAGTTGATGGGAGAGAGAGAGAGAGAGTACCAGCACCACGAGCGAGCGCGTTAAAATTTAAATCGCCTCGATGGGATGGTAACCCGATACCAACCCCGCTTAGAATATTATTATCAAAAAAAAAAAAAAAATTGCATGCACCCAAAATCCATACTAAGCTGACAATAAGCCATACAACGAAACGTAGACGCGCCTAGCTTTGAGTGTAATTAATTTCCTCTTAAAATACGGTTTCAAATTGAAGACGCTGATTTATTCCCTAGGGGTTAGGAGAGACAGAAGGGGTACTTTTTTTTAAAGCCATGATATAGCGAATAATGTTAAAGCGCAATAATGTCTAATATGGTGAATATTATACCCTGCCATTAGAGCGTATTTCGAACCAGACGGAATTTGCTTGGAATTGGATAGGTTTCGATAACGAGTGGATGTAATAATAGAGTGGAATATTGCGATTGAATTTTGAAAGATAATAAGAGTACAGACAGACGTTAGTGGCAGAAGTACACAGCTCGTTTATCAAAAGTTGAAAGTATGGAACCCTTTCGACACGCTAACCTCAAATAAGCAAGGGAAAAGTACACTAAAGTAAAACCAAGGCCTAAAAAAAGGTCTCAATTTAATTGTTAGTATTCCAACATTGGTACCGAAGTAAATATAACCATAACTAACAAGGCATAGCACAAACCAATAAATGATAAAAATTCAATGGATGGGAATGGTTACTTCGGTTCCTTGAAACATATACGAAAAGAAAAAGTAATGATCCTTAATTTAACGATTAATCTACGTCCATTTGACTGTAATTATTGTAATTGTAACGATACTGGACACGCGTAAAACTTTTGACCATTATATTTATTAAGACGACATATATACATATATATTATAATTTTGCATGGAAAAACCCCTTTAACGTATAGTGTAAAATAAGTTTTGTTTACAAAAATAATGATCCCTAGTCCAGTACACAATATGATCTTATACATCCAATACAGATATGTGGCAAAATAAATTTATATTATTTTAATATCAAATATAAATTGATACGAAAGGAAAAAAAAAGAAAAAGTAAGAAAGAGAAACAGAGAAGACGAAGATCACAAATAGAAAAATCAAAAAAAATATACAGGGGCCCGAATCCCTCGAAACAAGCTTATCAAAGAAAACTGAAAGATCTCGCCAGGAGAGAAAATCGTTGTTAGGTCTAAAACTATGTTCGCCATGGAACCATTAATAAGTGGAAACCTAAAGTCTAGGATACATTTAAAGGCATACGTTCCCTTAACTTTCCTTTATTCACGAGGGCACCACGAACACTATCGTGTCACGCGCTGCTCCGAATCTAGGACTAATGGGGCGCGAGGCTTAAGAGTAAAAGCGGCAGAAGAAAAAGAGAGGTTAAGCTATAGTTTAATTCCTTCCAAAAAGTTAGTCTTCAAAGGTACGATGGAAACATTAGCTTAACCTCTCGAACAGAAATAGGATGGGAAAAAGAACAACGTAATGGCATGGTGGCCTATTTTTCTAGAGAGCTCAGATGGAGGGAGCTACAGACCGACCGAGGCTTAGCCAAGCTAGGGGGAAAAATAAAGAAAAAAAAAATAGGAAAAGTAAAACTTTGAGTATCTAGGAAGCCTAGCTTATCTTTAAGTGGGATGAAGAAACATTTATTTGGCTTAATGAGAACGTGTGAAGCAATTATGGCGCCTGAAGAGAGAGAGAGAGAGAGAGAGAGAGAGAGAGAGAGAGAGAGAGAGAGAGAATTGAGTCTAGCCAATTCGAAATCTACGCGTTCCCTTAACTTCCTAAACCTAAAACGAAATTTCTCTCCTTTTTTTCTTTCTCTCTTTTCTGTTTAAAGGCCACTAATGAGTTTTGTGCGGTGGTTACCGCCTTTCCAACAACCAAATGGATTATAATTGAGATAAAGCCGCAGCGTGTTGGCACCAAATGCTTAATCGATCAGCGAAACATAGACTATTTTCACTAGAAACTTTAGCCAATTCGCCGTCGTCTGACTTTCCTAAGCTTTATTTAAACCCAAAGCCTAAAGTTTTACGGAACGATATAACAGCTTTGAATCGAAAAACCTTATATTTTGATTGATATATTGCTCCGTAAGTATTCAGACACGCAGCGAGAGTGACAGCTGGGGCGGATTAACACGCAATATTAAAAACCTCATAGAGACAAAAGTAGTATTTGAACAAAATGAAAGAAAGAAAAAAAAACCTTAGGAAATTCTGTCTTTTAAACAAAATAAGTAAGGGCTGTCGAGTTGACTGTTTCCAGAGGGGCTCAATCCCCACAGTATATACATTTGGAATTTAACAGGAAAAGATACACAGGACGACAGTAAGGACTTGGCATACAGGAATACATACAGCTCCAATAGGAATATCTCCAATGTTAATTTCTAAGCAGTTTTGCATGGGCCGGCCTTGAGAACTTGCTATACGTCAACCGAGGTAAAATTCGTCTAGCATTTCAAATGTTGAGAAAACTGCTACACAATGATTCATTCCTATTAACTGTATGCATTCCCGGGCATACCATATAGTCTTTTTATGTCTTTATTGAACCCAGGCGAGCCCCGTCAACCCCAACCCTGGATTTCTTCTATACTGGCATTGAAATATCGCCAGGAGCTTACTAAGGGATTTTGCAACTTCTTTTTTTCACTATTCACCCTGCACCCTCACTGTATATCTTTCAACATACAAGATCCAACAGTTTAATCGTAATCATCCAAGCGATTCTTCTAGACTGTCTCTCTTCCCCCCCCCCCCCGAAGTCGAGGAAGTCCAGGAAACTTTAAGAAAATATTCTAAAAGCGTTTCAATTTTAATTCGAACGCTGTTTTCTTTCCCTGTCCTCGCCACCAAAACCCCCATCCATTCCTTAAACTCTCTAAAGCAGGAAAAGAGAGGACACATCCTTATTTTTCTCTATTTTTCATTCTTCTTTTTATTAAAAACTCTACGCTGTTTATTTGCCCATATGTAGGTTATCCTATTTTGAACGTGTTTAACTTCATGAAGCGGAAATATATTTCTATTTTTATTTTATATAAACGTCTGGGAATGTTTTCCCAAAAGAAATTTATCGTGTTTATGTCTTGAAAATTCTATTTCTTTTAGTGTAGAAATAAAAAAATAAAAAGAATGCGAGTAAATAAAATAATAATACAAAAACCAAATTAAACTATAAAAATAATAAAAAAAGCTCATAGACAGAAACAAAAAAGTATACATCATCCATAGTTCCCTCCCTCTGTTGGAAAATAATTAATAATATTGCAGGCTTCAAATTGGATGGATACTTCACATGGAGTTCAATCAATTCTGTAGCTATTGCAATATTGCTTGGATTTAATTTCAAAAGATCAAAGTATAGCTTGTCGTCTTTGAAAATATATTAGTAATAAATTTGAAATAGTTATCGTTAAAATACGGTATTTTGACGAGGCTGACACAATACCTTTAAACAAGTAAAGGATAAGAGAGAGAGAGAGAGAGAGAGAGAGAGAGAGAGAGAGAGAGAGAGAGAGAGAGAAAGAGAGAGAGGTTTGAAAGTCATTAATAATAACAGCCCGATAAATATAGCGTCATCGTCAATTGTCAAATGTCAAAAACGTAACATTCTCCCGGCCCCTCCCCTCTGTAGTACCTAGCTCGAGACTGATATCAATTTATACTCCCTTTATCTTATTCATTACGATACTACATATTCTCTTTATATACAGCATCTACCTCTACCTGAAGTAATATTACTGGTGTAAGTGGCGTACCAATGTTTTCCTATTACGAAACCAACAACAGTGTACGGTAATATTTTAAAAGTCTTCAAATTATGTACTTTCAAAAATAACCCTTTATCTTTACAGCATTATACCAAGGATTCCCTTTACAGTTTTGGGACGGGGACAAACATTTATCGATTCTCATATAGTTGTATATAGGCAGGTCCCAAAATCCAAAGAGGGGTGGGAGAAGGGGGGGGGTTGATTGTAGAAGCTTCGATTTCCTCAAGTGGAGAATGATTAATTAAATTTTCCAAAATAAATAAGGGCGAGAAGGGACAGTGTTAAAAGATGCCGGTATAAACAGGGACATCATCATTCTACGGGGTGGACCACGCACCCGAAAATATTCTATCCTGTCCCAGGGACACCCGGTCCGCCTCGTTATCGGAGAGTGCATTAAAAAGAGATTTAGTATGGGATTTAAATTTCCGAAATAAACCTTTGGCCCAACCATTAAATGGTCGATAGATGGCGCTACTCCTATTTCAATATATAGGACAGCGAATAGCCTATAGGGGCTAACTGGGACTCCCCGACAAAATGGATTGCCCCCCCCCCACCAAACGGATGTTTAAGAGAACAGAAAAGGGAAAACTTTACTTAAAAAGTGCCCAAACTATCTGGCGAATTTAGTTGAAACCAACACGAATAACTTAACTTCAATAAATACGCCCCTTCGTTTGCTTTTTTTGAAAGATTGTAGTCGTGGCGTCTCTGCGATTGAATAATATTCCTGTTAGAATTTTATCAATTCTTACTACAATGATTTATCGAAAATTTCCATAATGTTTAAGTTTTTTTTCTTTTTTTTTTCATGGTCCCCCTAGCTTCATCGTTTGAGGGGGAAAAATATTATTCAGAATATATGATTAATGTTTTCTATGACGATTTCGTACAATTCCTTTTCCTTAAGGGAATCCATCCCAACGTGCATTGCGCCATCCAGAAATAAATGCGGTTTCTTTCGGCTATACGGCTTTTTTTCCCATTTATTTTTTATATTCGTTCCCTTTTCCAATCTAGGAATCATTTTCCAGGGTTTTGGATTCGTCAATCGATACCGTACCCCCGAAATACCGAAAAATACGCTTCGATTACCGATCTGATTGGTTGTTGGGTTACGAAACATTTGTTTTCATTAAAGAGGCGCGAAGATCCCAACTTTAGTTTTTAATTATCGTGCACGAGAGATAAAAAAGTTGCTAAGCCTAAATTAAAACTTTTTCAAACTAGGCTTAAGAACAAATGTCTCGTGTTTTAAATTTAGGATTTGAAAAGTCAAGGGGCCGAGGCTTAAGCTTACCATTTGGCTTTCGTGATCATATCGCGTCTTCTGCTCATTGGTTCCGAATCTGTGTAAGTAGCGTCGGAATTATTATCCGACGTGGAAGTCGAGGATTGTTCCCGTCTCAAGCCGAGTCCCATTCGTGTCCGAGAAGCGGTCGGAGTTCCGCCATTACTTCCGGCTCCCGGACTAGTATCGCGATTGGTCGAAGTCGTCATGGCTCCCTCGCCATTTTCTCTATTGACACCACCACCACCGCCGCCGCCGTTGTTCCCCGTCCGATGATTCTTAGAAGTTCCGTTTCCGGTGGGACTTCTACCATCCCGACCAGCGGGATTGACCATTCGAAAGTTCGTACCGGAAGTCACCAAGGAGTTGGAACGACCTTGACGCGGTAATGAAGAGTAATTTGGGTAGGAGTAGGATTGACGAGACTGGCGGGCCATTCGGTGTCATTTGTCCTCCTCGAAGACCGTTCGGGTAAGGGCGCGTACTAGCGTCGGGGTCGTGGAGGTGAAGGTCACCTTCCGATCCGTTACTCGCCGGACTGGTATTGCGCGTAGTTCCTACCCGTTAGCAGTTCCATGGAGCTGTGACTGTAGGAGCGGCCGCTGCTGGTACTGCTGTTGCCTCGACCACCACGATTCGCCCGATCTGGAAAAGAGGCAAAAGCAGCGAAATCTCAGCAACGGCTCAACTCAACAGTTTAAGCACAAAAACAATATAACTACTGAAGTATGTACTTAAACTCTCTAATTAACCACAAAAAATACAGTCAAATAGTAATTCACTGAAATCTGACGTCAAAAAAGTACACCCTTAACCCTAATTGCGTTATAACTCTTAACAGAACGAATTAACGGCATCAAAATTAATCAAATTAGAACAATTAGCGCTGGATATAGTTGACAAGTTAATCATAATTGCCGCAACTATATTAGACCAAGACTTTTGTTTTAATTAACAGAGAATAATCTTGAATTCAAAAAAACCCTTTCCCATAGAAATTACGTCAGACCGTTTGTTATCAGAAACTGAGAGTAAACCATAGGGTTTACCATAGAAATCTAATCGTACCGTAGGCCTTGCTCGCAGAAGAACAAGGAGAAAAAAAACACTTCAAGGGACTAAAACCGCTCGTAACGGAGCGTAACGACTCATTATCTTTGA
>JAEQBA010000654.1:0-59950 GCA_019434445.1 Phalangium opilio
AGCTTCTTTGGTTATCAGTACAAGCTTCTTAAACCGTATTTACCATCTCGAATAGTGACAGATCATGTTAAAGGCTTATAGAAGATACTATAGTGAAAGGCAAGATGATGTCAACGCGTTTGTGGTGCTGGCCTACCGCGCTTCCCCCCGCAGAGCCGTTGGGGGGGGCGTCCGACCGCGTTTAGGGGGGGGGGGTCGCGAACCACGCGCGCGCGTTTTAATTAATCGTGTTTAAGTATGAATGATAATTACAAATTTGTTTCATTCAAGTATTAGACATGATACCATTCACTACACCTGGAAACTTAATTATTTTTGGTCCTTCGGGATCAGGTAAAACAGTTTTATGTAAAAGAATAATAGAAAATAAGGATAAAATGTTTCAACCTAAAGTTGATTTAGTTGTTTGGCATTATAGTATATATCAGAATGGTTACGATGAATTAAAAGAAATGGGTGTAATTATGCGTCAAGGTTTACCCGACGTCACTATATACGATGGTACTCAAACAACATTAATCGTATTAGATGATCTCATATGTTAGAAAATAAAAATAATATTTTATCCGAAATATTTACTAAACAATCACATCATAGGAAATTATTCGTAATTACCCTTTTACAAAATATATTTGAAAAAAACTTGAGAACAGCTTCCTTAAACGCTCATTACATGATTCTTATGAAAACCGTAAGAGATCTTATGCAATTAGTGGCCCTTTCTAAACAATTGGCACCTAACAACTCTAAATTTATAGTAGAATGTTATTTGGACGCGACTGAAAAACCGCACGGGTATTTACTTTGTGATTTAACCAAAAATGTCATTCCGATTTAAGGTTTAGAACAAATATTTTACCGGGAGAACAAATCGTCATCTATACTCCCAAGAAGAAAACTATATAATTAAACAACATTTCCTAAATTCAATCATTCTTTACGATGTCACCAAAGAAAGGTCAAGAAAACATCGTTGAATAAAAGAAAAAAAGTTTAGCAGCTAAAAATATCAATTTAATAGCCGCTTTGGGGCAATTAAAAAAACCACAAAGATTAGCTATTCTTAAAAATTCTAATAGAGAAATTATTGATTCAATTAGCGAGTGTTGTCATAACGCTTTACAAGGCGCCATCAATTTGAAACCAGACGTTTATAATAAACTGTGTAAGCATAAGAAACATATTCGTAAAATTGCTTGCAAAAATACTCATTGGAAAGACAAAAGAGCTATTTTATCTAACAAACCGGAAGTGGTTTTTTTAGCGTCCTTTTTCCAGTAATTTCGAGCCTTTTAGGCGGATTATTTGCAAAATGAATAAACAGTTAGTTTACGCTAATAAAATGACCTTAGTGCCTTTGGAACAACAGCAACACGAACAAAGTCCTGACCCCCCACCACCACCACCACCCCGTCAATTAATACAACAAACAATGATATTTCAAAAAACAATGCAGTGTTATCAGAGTTGGATAAAGAGATGAACCTAATTATCTCAAATCCCACTTTAGATGAAAGAACCAAATGGGTTTTTTACGAGGAAGCCTTGAAACGATACCAGGGCATCTTGAACCCCGCCCATCGAATAAACACGACACCTGGATTAATATGTTTCCACTGAAATATAGGGGGGCAGCGAAAAAGATATTTGATCATTTGACAAGTAACTCCCATAGTATACGTTGGGATGATGCGGGGGTTCTTTATGTGAATGACCTTAAGATCCCTGATTCTGATATAGTTCAACTAGTATATTTTACTATACAACCTATGCTCTTCAACAAGTACGGGGTAACTCGTTCGCTTATGGGGATTCCCCCTACGGGATGGACAGAATTTGAACCTTTTGTTCAAAACTTTCTACCTCCTAAAAGTAAATCAAAGACTCTCTCAGCATCACCCTCATCAATCAAGAAATCGCCCAGCTCTGTACCCTTAAAAATAGGCTTCGACCACGATCGTATTTAAGAGCGAAGAAGAGATTAACCTTTGACAATAAAGCCAGCCCCTTAATATTAAAGAAACAACCTTTTAATACCAAGGGTACAGTATGGGAGGTCTATCGCAGCTCCAAAAAGAGGAAATCTTAAAGGACACTTATCTCAACAGCAAACACAGGTCAGGGTTCACGGGTTTAGCCCCCTTGTACAGGCGGTTCAACATCTTGACATTTCGAGAAGCGATGTCAAAGCCTTTCTAGAGGCCACTGACGTTTACACACTACATAAAACTGCTATAAATAAATTCAAAAGACGTAAAATCCCTGTATTTAACATCTCGGATAGAGTCGAAGTTGATCTAGCTGACTTGGGGTCAATCGCCAAGTACAACGATAACTACAGATACCTTATGGTAGGCATTGATTGCTTTTCCCGAAAAGCTTTTGTGGTACCCATGAAAAGAAAACACGCTGCCGAAGCTACGAAAGCTCTCGAAATAATCATCGAACAAAGCAAACCTAAAGCCATCTGGTCCGATTTAGGAAAAGAATTTATTAATTCAAGTACGCAAAAACTTCTAAAGAAAAATAAAATCAAATACGGTTCTATGACGTCAGAAAAATTCCACTGTCCTTTTGTAGAAAGATTAATTAAAACTTTAAAACATCGAATATTCAAAATGTTGACTCATTTCAATTCTCATAGATATATGATCATTTGCCAGACATAGTTAAAGGCTACAATGCCTCTTATCACTCCGTAATAAAAATGGCACCCAATAATGTTTCCCCATCTAACGTTCTGGAAGTCTACAAAAACATTTACAAGCCTGAATTGAGTAATAAGCCTACTAAAAAAGATGTCAAATTTCGTGTTGGTGATTTTGTAAGAATAAGTAAGCTTAAACCAGAATTTTCTAAAGGTTATGAACCTAATTTCTCGACGGAAGTATTTGTCATTTCCTCTATTCTGAGTTTCAGAAAACCAGTGTTATATCGTCTGAAAGATTTGGACGACAAGCATATAAGCGGGTTGTTTTACTCTGATCAGCTCATTCGAACAGTGGAGCCCAAACTGTTTAAGATAGACTCCATACTCAAGAAACGTAAACGTAAAGGGAAATTAGAATATTTTGTATCGTTTATCGGTTTACCTAAATCACAGAACTCTTGGGTAACAGCCGAAAATGTCGAGAAAATCTGAATTCTATTTAACGCTACCTAGCGACGCTAGTATGGATATCTACCCTAATAACACTATGGGTAGTTACATCACTAAACTACCGGATCCTATTAATTTACAAGGACAGTGGGAATTTCGTTAGTAGAGATAATATATACAAACAGCTTCTACAATGTAATATACAAAACCAATAAGAGAAAAACACCTGAAGATTCATTGGATGATGGCAACTTTAAAAAACCTAAAAACACCAAGTCATGTGACTTAAATACCAGGTTGAACGAAAAGATACAAAACTGACCAGATACGAAATCTATCAGCTGCATAATATACCGGCTGGTCATTACAATCACTAAACCACGTTGTGGAAACTATCAATACTTCCAAAGTATGCGAAAAAACAGCTTCTTTATTTCATATTAATGAAACGACGGGACATGTAAAACTAAAAACCGATGCCTCTGGTGATACAAAAATTATCTTCAAGACCCACAAATCATTAGCCGACATCTTGGGGTACAAAGACCATCTCAATATACAAGGTTTGAGCGATAGACCAGCCAGGTTAAACTACCACGTACCATCTCAATTATATATTTATTGCGACCTGGTAGAGGGGAAATTGTCGGTAACATCCACGCCCCCCTCCTACGTATTATACCCATCGAAGACAAGAAACACGGGGATGCCGTGTGCCTTACTTTTGTCTCACCCCATTACGTCCCTTTGTCAAAACATTATATTAGCGAGGTTGGCATTTATATAAAGGATCACATGGGTGAACCGGCTTTATTTCAGTTTGGACTGTTGCACTGTAAAGTTCATTTAAGATGCGCAAGTCCAACGCGTTAGATAACAAAAGATGTGTCTACACGGATTATTATACTCAACAAGCGATGTCAGGTGGTGGTCTGACGTTTTACGTCGGCAAACAGGGACAACACGGCCACGGCCAAAACGGGAGGGTATTGGCTCCTTCTTGAAATCTTTCGGAAGATACGTATCACCTTTCTTAATTAAAGGGGCAAAGTTCCTTGGTAAACAGCTTCTGGGCACATCTTCAGAGATTATAAACGATGTCGCCGCTGGAAAGGATCTGAAAACTTCCGCTAAAAGAAGGTTCACCGAAACGCTGGATGATGTACAACAACAATACGGTAGAGGGGGTGACAAACAAAAGAAAAGACTAGCTAAAAAGAAAAAAATACCAAAGAGAAAGAAATCTATAAAACAAACAACACAAACAAATTTAAATCAGATAAACGTAAACTTTCATTCAAAACGGTTCGCGATATTTTCTCTCCCTAAAAAATGACCGAAGCTTGCAGTACTGGTTTCGATATTTTCGCCACCCCTCCCCTTCAAACGGCCATCGAAAATTCCAAATGGGTTCCGTATCAACCTTTGACTTCCTTGAAAGGTGACCAACCTATTGAATTTGAAGTAACGTCTAGCGGTAGCGAATACGTGGATACAGCCTTAACAATGCTGTACACCAGAACTAAAATTGTAAATGAGGATGGAACCGCTTTAACAGCCACTGACGAGGTTGGACCCAAAAATAATTTCCAACACAGTCAATTTGAGCGTGTCGATTTGGAGCTGGGCGATTGCGCAACAACACCCGCTGCTAGTAACTACGCGTACACGGCTTTGCTTTCGGCTCTGACGTCATACGGTCCGGCGGCTAAAGAATCTCATTTGGGGGCTTCTTTGTTTTACAAAGATACAAGTGGAAGCATGGATTCGCTTACAGAAAATATGGGTTTTGTTAAACGACAGAAACTTACAGCATTATCCGAGGAAGTTGAGATGTATTCCAGCCTTTACGTAGACATGTTTAATATCCCTCGATATCTGATAAACGGCGTTTCTATGAAATTAAAATTACACAGAAGCAAACCTAATTTTTGTCTTATGGGTAAACTTCCCGCGGCAGGCACTGATAATAAACCCGTCATCGTGGAAGCCATATTATACGTCTTAAAGTTGCAATTAGCCCCTAAAATTCTAATTGCTCATGAACAAGCCTTAAGTATTAAAGCAGCCCGATATAGTTACACTAGAACGGAAACTAAAATATTTACAATCTCGCCTAATATCTTAAACACATCAATCGGAAACATCTACCTGGGTACCCAGCCCTCAAGGATTACAGTAGCTATTGTAAAGCATACCGCTTACAATGGAACATTGGATAGTAACCCTTTCGACTTTGGACATTGGAATGTCAATCATCTAGCAGCATTCATCAATTCCGAACAATACCCATCCAGAGCCTTAAGACCCAACTACAGTAAAAAGCAATTTGTCCGAAGCTATTACACTTTATTTTCAGGGTCAAACTGCCACTACAATGACAAGGGGAACAATATCTCTATGGACGACTTTGCCTCGGGTTACGCCATTTACTGTTTAGACTTAACTTCTGACGGTTACGCGAGTCATTCAGATCATTGGAGTCCCACAAAGCAAGGACAATTAAGATTAGAATTGGGATTTGAAAAACCCACACCCACTACTCTTAGTTGTATCGTATTAGCCGAATTCCAGGCTTTGTTACAAATAGATAAAAATAGAAACGTGTCAATCGTTTGTTAAACAAATAATGAACGCCGATCAGATAACACGCTTTCTACGATTCACACCACATTTCCTAGGTGTTTACCCAAGTGATTTATTACCCGAAAAAATTGACAAGTTTCCTTCATCTATTATAATAAATTTAGATAGTCACTATAAAGACGGGTCCCACTGGGTATGCTGTTACTTTGATGGAAACAGAAGGGGTTACTATTTTGACTCACTGGCTTTAGGGAACTTTCTCCACTCGATTAAAGAATTTGTTAAAAGAAATTCAAGAAAATGGTCCTTTAACAAAAGAAGACTTCAAAACTTGTCAAGTTCGACATGCGGACTATATTGTATTATGTATATAATACAAAGAACAAAAAGAAAGAGCCACAAATCATTCATGAAGCAGTTTGGACGAGATCGGTTGAAAAATGACGTCATTGTTACAAACATGTTGAAGCGCGCCCGTAAAGATTAACTTAATCCTTTTGTTAACAAATACTCTTTGTAATCTCTTTTGTATTTTTAAAAAATAAATGTGTCATCTTTTTTTAATACCGTTTTCTTTTATTTCATATATTAAGGAATTTGAGGGGGAAAGTAAAAAAGGGGGGTAGTAAATTTAGGGGGATATAACTCAGATATTCCTATCATTATATTCATTCAGCATCATGAACTCCGAGCTGCAAAGATATCATTCTTTTTACTCCTGGCCACAAGATGAAAACTATAAAAAAGCTTTAAGCAGAGCGGGGTTTTATTCGTTACATACCGATGATCTAGTACAATGTTTCGAATGCAACGGGATTTTACTAGCCTGGAAGCCGACCGATGATCCTTACGAAGAACATTTAAAACATTTCCCCAAATGTAATTTTATCAGAGGTGGGCCTACTAAAAACATACCCTTTACCATTGATGAAACAGAAACGTTCACCAAAAACATAAAAGTCAAGACTGAAGAAAAAACACCTGAAAAACCTCAAGAAAACACGAAAGAAACTTATCATACCTTTAAAGTCAAAACTAAAGATCTCGAAAGATTAGTTTTGGAACTCTACGTTAGAAAACAACTTAACGCTTTGTATATCAAAGAAAGGCTTAATGACATACGTAAGATTTAAAAATAATATTAAAATTTATCATCTTCCTTACGAAGATAGAAGGAATTATTTTAGAATAAATCAAATGCATTTTAAAATGAAAATTGAAAAAATATCTTTAATATTGGAACCTATACTTTTAAAGAAAATAAATAGTTTTTTACTTTATATTATGGTCTTTATTCCTACATTGTTATAAGCATATCAAACTAAGCCTATACAATCAATCAAATCTTGACAGGTAAAGAGAGGAGATCGAAAAAACCCGACTCCTCCCCCTTGAGTGGCCGCCATCTTGGATCGGTATAATGGCTGCATATTCTCTCTCTTTAAGCGAGGGTTGTTGCGTATAAAGTCATTTTTACGGGTTTATAAACTTCAGAAAAAGGCAGAAAGTTTTCAATTCGTACAAATGCATAGGGTATTAAATTAGTTTTGGAGGCTATAATATTCAAGCAGTAGATATAGACGTTCTTGTTAAATTTAATAATCTCTTTTCACTAAGAGTTTTTCGAGCACCAGAAACGCGTTTAATCTAATTTGCACTACAGATTTTACAAAAAAATCCATTTAGTACTCTAATTTTTCTCAAAATAATGATAAAACATGTCACAAAAGCAAGTGCCCCACTTTGGCTTCTCAAGCTGGCCCTACTGTGAGGCCAGTACCTACTCGTTTTTTAAGAGTATCGCCTAACACTATTAAGAGTGTCGCTTAACACCTGTAAGAGTGTCGCATAACACGTTTAGCATAGTTTTATGAAGGTGCAACACCGCCAGATTACCAATTTCTTTGTTAATTTTATTTAAAGGATAAAACTGTTTTCTTTCATGAATATCATCTTTAAAAAAGGTTTTACAATTACGTTTTTCAATCATTTCTTACTGTTTGTATTGACTTTAATATTAAAACATTAATGAAAAATAAATGAAAGACCTTATTTAAGAAACCAGCAGTATTATAATTTTTCATGTTTAATTTCGAACGGTGTTTTAATAGTGTTATTTTACACCGAATTTACACTTTAAATTGGCCTCTAAAAACTCAAGGTAATAAAACACTCTTTTGGGTGTTTTACGGTGTTTTGACCGTTTTAACACGTTTTTAACACTTCCCTTTCTTAGAGTGTAATGTTTAAGTATAGGACACATTATATAGCACTAATGTTTAAGTATAGGGCACATAAGGCGATTGATTCACAGTGAACCCTTACAAAAATCTTCTTTAGAACTTTTAAGAATATTCCTTGGAAAATTTCTTTGGAAATCCTTAAGACGTTCTTTCGGAAATTGGGAAATATTGGCCTCTTTTTCTTTGGAATTTCCTTGGGAAATAACTTTAGAATTTTCTTGGGAAATAACCGTGGAATTTCCTTGGGAAATAACTTTGGAATTTTCTTCAGAAATAACTTTGGAAATCCTTAAGAAGTTCTTTGGGAATGTTGTCCTCTTTTTCTTTGGAAATTACTTTCCCCGGAAAATATGTATAGAAGTTCGTGAGGTAAATTAATTTAGCTCTCTATCGACGATGGTAGTTATCTCATGCAGAACCATATCCCAATAGAGTTAATGCAGTTCTTACATGCTAAACTACACCCCTTATAGCGAGGGCAGTTCTCGCATGCAGTGTACCTCGCATACCTTACAAAGTCAGTCATTTTACCGAATTAAAAACATCTATAAACGGCAGAGAGTTTTAACGTTGTGCAAATGTATGGGGTACTATGTTGGTTTTGTAGGCTTCAAGGGCCAAGCAGTAGATACAGATGTTGTAGTTAAATTTAATAATGTATTTTTCGTGAGAGTTTTACGAGTACCAGAAATGCGTTTAACCTAATTTTGTCTACAACATGTTTCAAAAAATACTTATTTTTGACTCTAATTTCGCTCGAAATAATGATAAAACATGTCACAAGAGAATAAATTTTATGTTAATTTTACTTTTAAAAGTTCGTATAAGCAAAAGTTCCGACTGCCAGCTTATACTCCCTGTAAATCTAAACATCACGATTTTAATTACGTGTATTTTACTCTAATTTACCCTTTGTATAAACACCTCACGGATCATTAAAGGCAAAAAAGTAAGTAAATATAACAAACCATTTCAGCACTTGCTGAACCTTAGCTATGGGACAAGCCTTCGTGAAACGTTTTTAATTTTTTTAACCATCAAGTTAATGTAGGAAAACTTTAGCGAGACAATTTGGGTAAAACTATTTTTAGATAATTGTATGTAAAGCATAATTGTAAATATATCTGGCCCTTTGAAATTCATCACTAAAATTCCTAACGAATTTAGTTGGAAAACAAACCCCAGACCTTCTTTGGAAATTTCTCTCAATAATTCCTAACGGATATCTTTGGGAAATTATACGTTCGCTCCGATTTGCCAACTGAAAACGGGGTGGCAGACAGAGACGTAAAATATATTCCTGCGTCATCTGCTCTTGGAAAGGTAAAAACACAAAAACAAACCTCTAGCCACTTGATTGGCTACCTCAAACGTGACTGAAAGCAGGGCTAAAGTAGAATTTTGACTTCCCAAGTATCTAACTCTCTCCTCATATTTTCTCATACAAGTAAACCTCCCATTAAATTAACTTCTAATATTACAAAAATCTGAATGAATATGAAGATATTCTAATCTAGATAGTGAAAAATATACTTTAAAAGATTAACATTTCTCTCTTCCGGGGAAACAAAGAGCTCATTTGTCGAATATAATAATATATATATAATAACTCTATTAGCGCTTAACTATTTGCCAAGGCTCGTTTGTGGATTTTTGTCCCACGTCAAGACGGGTTTGTGGGTTGATAACTAGGCATTTAGTACTAAATCAGTTATAGAATGCGATGCGCATCTGAAGTTTCATGAGCAAGGGGGGGAGTGTCAGCCTGGGAAGAATCATGTATAGCTAAAGTAATAAGAGGATACAGAGTGACATCCTTCTTCTATTATTCCCTTCTGCTAATATTACTAAAATCTGAAGGAATATGAGAACACGCAATTTCTGTAACGAAGCCCATTTCTAATCAATATAGTGAAAAATATACTTTAAAATATGAACATTTCTCTCTTCCGGGTAAGCAAGGAACTCATTTGTCGAATATATATGCATGGTAATGGTTCTCAAATGGACCTCTCAGTGAGATGCACATTTTATTGTTAATCTCTATTTCGTCATTAGCACAAGTAGAATAATCTTACACCAAGTTCCTATGTAATATTTTTTGCCGTAGCCTCTGGTTCTGAAAATTCTGACGTTAAGCTTTTTTAAGTTCCCGACGGAGCTCGCGTGAATGGAGCTAGAGATAAAATTTCTAAAATATCGGCCACGACCGAGAATGAGCTTTGGAAGCAGCGCTCAACAGCGGTGGAGTGTGAAGTAAAACAGGCGGGGTTAATTTTTTTATCCGAGGTGTAACGACCACGAAAAAAAAAATATACTTCATACTTATAATTCCGTATTTACTTCTTGCCAAGCCCATATGAATTATTACTCCTACACCTGGATAGCTAAATGCTACGAATCTATTCACGGTAAAGCACGGGTTTTCCCTCTAGAAATGCCTTTTATATTGAAAACATGTACAAAATATTTTATGAAGAATAAAATGACACCTTTTGGTTGGAATTCGAAAGGAGTGGTTGATTTTTGGGCTCTCTCCGAAAAGTCCCCTTAATCATTAGGGTTCCTATATAACATGGCGTTATATAAATAAGTTCAAGCATGAACGGTTCATCCAAGTTCACGGTGTTTGCGTTTTTTATGGCAACGGTGTATCGTGTGGAGTGCAAACGTTTTTAAAGAAAGCCGACGGAATTATATTTTTCTGGCACGGAAATACCCTGAGTTTGTTTTGAGAGCCTTTTATCCACTTCTAAATTAATACATTTACACCCGATTCGTTATTCGTTACTTGCCCCGCCATAACGTAAACTCTGATCGTCTTATCGTCTCATAAGATATCCGTCTCTCTATTGGCTGAGTAACTCACCACAAGCGGACCCAACCTCCAATCCAAAAATTGAAGTTTCGTACATTTTTTAAGGGGGGTGGAATTTTTTTAGTGAGACCCAGCTTTCCGCGGCTGATGTTAGTTGGCGCCGAGAAAAAATGTTAGGAGAGAAAAACTTTGGTTGTTCAACTATCATTTACTCTACAGTAAATACATTCGGCCTAGCCTTGGGATATCAAGTTTTAGGAACACTCGAGATGAGACGTTCGTTAGAGAGAACCTGACACACAATACCCTCATTCCTAGGCTGGAAAGCTATGTCCTTTCAGATCATCTCCTTTTGGTTAGATCAATGCCGACTCAATTTATAAAGGACCATGCATGGTGCCTCTGAAGTAGAGGACCAGGCCTTTTATCGGTCACCTCTCCCAGGAGCTAGATGGCGCTTTCTGTTGTATAAATATTTGAATGAATTTAAAGTTGGCGCCAAAGATATTTTGGTGCCAAAATGCATGATACATATAATATCGGTTTTTACTAGCATAACTTTTAAAGTTAAGAGGAAATACCACTAAATGATGATAAGAGTCGTATAGTCTCCCCCCCCCGCATAGCCGTAGTTTCCCTTTCCCTTAATCGGCACGAAAACATTTTGAATCCTCTGTATCGGAGAGCGCCAAGTCGCTGTGCGGCACTTTTTGGCGAATTCGAGAAAGCAAAAATAAATAAAACAATCGAGGCGTGCATGGGCCTTTATAAATTGAGTCGGCATTGGTTAGATCGCACATCAAAACGAACAGCGTTCGTTTTCTTAGAATCAGAGTTAATATAAAATTGAAAGTTCAATTTTGTTCAAAGAAATCAACTTGGCAGATATTAACCTATATTTTCCATTATCTTGGTTTGTTCATTTAATTTTGCAATTGAACGAGATTGTTTATGGGGGAAGGGGGGTGAACTATATTTGAGCCCGCAGTTTCGGCAGCATTATGCGATTCAGGGTTCATTTTTAGATTTATCGGGATGTTTTAGTACGGTCCGTGACATTTAGGCGCCGCCACATAGGCGCTGGTTATTTAGGCGCCGCCATTTATCCGCCAAGAAAATTAGGCGCCGTGACATGTAGGCGTCGAGACATTAACGTGCCGATATTTTTCCACTATTTCTTCAGAAAATTCGTAATGACCTCTCAATCTGCAAACCCGTGTATTGTCCTTGTGCGTCACTGCATGACTCTGTTCGCAATCCACATTAAAGGACACGAAATCTTACCTGTTTTTACAAAACATATCCTAAAATAATAAAAAAAGCCTAACCTAAGTTGGGAACTCAATGAAGATAAACAACAATATTTTGGAAAAGGCATATTATTTTGGGAAGTCAATGAAGATAAACAACAATATGGTTGAATTCTGATGTCAGTTGAATAAAAAGAATATAAGCATAAAAGTACTTGTCTTGTTCCTTTACTAAATATCTCAAATCTTTCACGAAAATTACACTGCTATGTCGCGGTGCCTAATGGTACAGTCATTTTAGCCCAAAAAAAGAGGGAACCCGGAATAAATTGAAACAAAGCTGAAAATTTCAGATCTTATAGATTTTTGGGCGTTCTTTAACGTGGTGTGATCTTCCACACTCTCCCGTTGGTGGAATTTCGGCCATATTGGAAAATGGAGGACAAAATCGAGAAAACGTTTTATAACTCTGGTTCTACTTAACCGATTAATTAGGCTTCAATTGTAGATGACTTTCACAATCTGACTCTGAAGATGAGCCTCATATATAAATTGGAATTTAAAGCATTTTAAGGTTATTGCAGTGTGGAAGAGATCAGAGCAACACCTACCTTTGTGGAAAACCCCCAAAACCCCTGACGGAATACTTCACTGCAGTACATTTTCGAGCTCGTATACAGGGTGTGACATGTGTCATTGTATGCAAATGAGAACGTGCAACAAGTATCATAGTGAATATCGTTTAATGATACGCACTTTGAAACGTTAAAGACCTACGATTAAGCTTAGGAACTAAGGCATCACACTACAAATTAAAGGGCTGTTTGGTAAACCCATCAGCGTAAATGTTCGATGTGCCTACCGTCGTGGTGTAGGCACTCTTCAGACGATTGTCCATGCCTTGTATTACGTTTTCTAGCATTTGAGGAGTGATTCGTTCAATTGCTCTTCGAATTCTGGCCTTCAAGTCGTCTACATTTAAGGGTTCTGTTGCAAACACCTTCCCCTTAACATATCCCCATAAGAAGAAATTAAGTGGGGTTAGGTCAGGGGATCTTGCTGGCCAAGGAATTGGTCCACCTCTACCGATCCAACGGTTTGGAAAGTGCTCAGTTAGCCATTGGCGAACATTGACCGCCCAATGTGGTGGCGCACCATCCTGCTGGAACCACAGGTCCCGCATCACTGCTAATGGTAATGCGTCTATCGCATCACTAAACTCGTGGCTTTGGCCTACTTAGATAAGGAATCCATACGAGGTTACGAAGGTCAGAATTTTCCGCGGCACTGAGAATTCGGCACATTATTCAATCAAACGTACGCGTCGTTACTAGCAGCTTAGTTCGTATAAACGTTGTAAGTCCTGTGTCGTAGACGAATGGCAGCCTACTCCAACCGAGAAAAATTGGACATGACGTTAATTTTGGGTGAATGTCGCGGTAACGTTCAACAAGCGGCATTGCTTTATGCCGAACGCTTCCCAAACCGACGAAGGCCGGTTCGAAGAACCTTCACGAACATTAGAGACAACCTACGAGATTTCGGGAGTTTCGTCGTGCAAGACCGTCAACGTAGAAGAGACCGTATAATTGGTAATCATGATAGGGAAGTCGACATTCTAGCACGTTTTGAAGCCAATCCTCATACTAGTAGTAGAGCGATCGGAGAAGAGGTTGGTCTAAGCCATCCAACCGTTCTTGCCATTTTACATCGGCATCACAACCGGCCCTATCATATCCACCTCCATCAAGCCTTAACGGACGATGACTACCTAAGACGTCAAGACTTTTGTCTTACCATGCGCGAGCTAATTGAAGCCGATCCATTGTTCTTAAGAAAGGTTCTCTTTTCTGATGAGGCGACATTTCACAGGGATGGTACGGTAAACCGACATAACTTACATTACTGGACCCAACGAAATCCATACTGGTTACAACAACATTACCATCAAATTCTATGGAAGATAAATGTTTGGTGTGGCATTCGGGGGAACACAATCATCGGACCTTTCTTCTTCGAGGACAACATTACTGGTGACAGGTATTTGCACTTCCTGCGCCACGAGTTTAGTGATGCGATAGACGCATTACCATTAGCAGTGATGCGGGACCTGTGGTTCCAGCAGGATGGTGCGCCACCACATTGGGCGGTCAATGTTCGCCAATGGCTAACTGATCACTTTCCAAACCGTTGGATCGGTAGAGGTGGACCAACTTCGTGGCCAGCAAGATCCCCTGACCTAACCCCACTTGATTTATTCTTATGGGGATATGTTAAGGGGGTGGTGTATGCAACAGAACCTTTAAATGTAGACGACTTGAAGGCCAGAATTCGAAGCGCAATTGAACGAATCATTCCTCAAATGCTAGAAAACGTAATAAAAGGCATGGAAATCGTCTTGAAGAGTGCCTACACCACGACGGTAGGCACATCGAACATTTACGCTGATGGGTGTACCAAACAGCCCTTTAATTTGTAGTGTGATGCCTTAGTTCCTAAGCTTAATCGTAGGTCTTTAACGTTTCAAAGTGCGTATCATTAAACGATACTCACTATGATACTTGTTGCACGTTCTCATTTGCATACAATGACACATGTCACACCCTGTATACGAGCTCGAAAATGTACTGCAGTGAAGTAGTCCGTCAGGGGTTTTGGGGGTTTTCCACAAAGGTAGGTGTTGCTCTGATCTCTTCCACACTGTATTAAATGGAAAGCTTAAAGGAACTTATTAATTAAAAAATATAAAGGAAAATGTTATACCTTGCAATAATATTGATGTTCGCTTCTTTCTATTGTAATACGAAGCTTTATCCAAAACTGGCTCCTTAATGTCAATATGGCAACCATCGACAGCACCAACTACACCTGGAAATCCGTGCTTAACCTCTGAATATTCAATGGTTTTTCTCATGCTTGCATTTGAAGGCCAGACGACATACGTGTTCCTTGCTTTGGATATCACTTGGATAAATTCAATGAACACAAAATGGGCGTTTCCTTTGGAAAGGTCAAAACGATCTCCCACACTTCGATAAGAGTCGGGAGTTGCCAGCAGCCACAGGGATACCAAGACCCTTTTCTCGATAGAAATAACAATAAATGCTTTTAAAGTCGCCATAGCATTCCCAACTACCTTGATCAATTCCTGGAAATAATAACCTTTAGTTAATTAATCCAAATGGTGAAATAAAAATTTACCTCAACTGCGTGTCGGCTCATACGAAAATGGCTTTTAAAATCACAAAATGTATAGTTTGGAACAATAGTTTCAACGTAGCCCTCAATTCTTACTGTACCACATTTTTGCTTCTTAAATGGATGAAGGATCAAGAATGTCACCAAAACTTTCGGCGCAATGCATTTTAAATTTAATACTTTTGTTGGCAGGGTTTCCAATTCGTCATCACAAAGTTCATTCATTAGTATAAATTAGAGTTTTCTCTTATTTCGGTTGGAAGGCCCTCTCATATCCATTTCCATGATCAGACTGAACAGTAAGTACTAAGCAGACGACACAACGCAAATTTTGCAAAAAACCGTTCAGTAGCCTAATACGTCACATGACGTCACGTTGATCAACGGAGCTCAACGCGTTTAGTCTCCGTTGAGCGTTACTTAACGCGCCCTTTGTATCATCTCAACCAACTTGTGGCTTCTTTGGATCAACTACAAGACAAATCGAAGTCATCTGTTCAACATTGTTAAACCTGTAAGAACTGTTTTAAGTACCCATCTCAAGTAACCATTTTGGAGAGGGAGGGCTTCATTTAAGGTCAACAGTAGGCTATTCGGATTCTATAAATGTGAAACGTACCCTTATGTGACCAGGATTGTAAAGTTTTTCTCGCGTTCCCGAGATCAACAATGAGAAAATTTTGCCATGTGAACAGTGCGTTTTCTAGAGGCTGGTGAAGTCAGCACAGTGAGAGTAGCTAGAAAAAGGGTGTCGTCTAAACAGGCCTTTTAATGTCAGGGAAATATATTATGGAGGAAAATTGAAAGTCTGGGTAACAGCATCAGGGTGACCAGAAAATGTGTCTAAGATTTGACTGTAGCCTCAAATTTGTGGTGCTCGCTTCACTCGCTCTGGATATTTATAAGTAACTTAGATAAAATTATATTGAAACTAAATAGTTTGCTTATATTTATAACAATAAGAACTCCTGTAAAAATGATTTGAGTGAACTTAGCCATAGGCATTTTATGAGGGAGCCTTTGACCTCAATTATCTTAAACCATAGATTGGTTTTCATTACAAGACACACTTTTATGTCTTTAATCACAAATGGAAATCGGAATTACTGACACAAGCTGGCAGCTGCTCTTGAGTGGCTTGTGTCGTTGATTGCGTGATCGAGTAGGCTATGCCTAAAAATAGGCGCACTGTTAGCCACTCTGACCCTGAGCATAGCCCACTTGATCACAGAGTTTCAAAACTAACTTCAGCTTCACTGCTCACCCTTAAAGTGGGTTTCTGGGTTACTTGAGAAGACCATCTGTTGAAAGCTGTTGAGTTTGTATTTCCTCACGCAGTCTGCCTGGTGCGTCAAACTCTTGCATGCCTGTACATATACGTGCTAGGTTTTTCTACTTCAAAGAAGCGCTTGTACCCAGGGCCGAAAATAAGAAAAATTTCTTATAAGACAAGTGTCCAGTGAGTACCCCTTTGACTGGAAAATTTATAGGACATTGTCCACTGGACCGCGCAAAAATTGTGTCGCGTCTTCATAGTCAAACCATCAAAACTTCGGAAAATTTACTGGTCAACCTTCCAGTGACCCCTTAGTTTTTAAAAAATTTATGGGACATTTTAAAATACAATGTCCAGTGTCCTATGCTTATTTCCTCTCATGCCTGTACCCCTTATAGGGCTGTGCGAATAGTACTTTTTAAGGTGTTCGTCGAATACCAAATAGCAGTGTTTTTGGGAGCCATCTCTTGGCTCGGAATTGGAAAATGACCAAATTATTTGACCGAATAGTGTGAAGTTCAAAATTTCGACCAAATTTAAATTTCTATAAAGCTATTCTACCAAATTTCAAATTTATAAATAATGGGACACGGAACGGTACTTTTGAACAGCTCAAAACTTATTTTTCAAGGAATCAAAGGTTTTATTTTAATCAAAATTAGGTTAGTTGTCAATATATTTCTACTCGTTTTGCAATGTATGACCTCTTCCATGATACTATATTTTTAATAGGTATACTGTAGTGACATATTATTAGGAAGTGGAATATAGTTAGCATCGCAGCGAGAAGTTGGTAATAACCATTACCCTTTTAAACCTTTAATGGTTTATCCTTGTCTATGAACTTCTAAAGACTGAGTGGCTGATTCCAGCTATAGCCTCCTAGATCACGCGACTCGGTGAACGCGGGTAATACTTAACAGTAGCTACGTCAGAATTTTAGGGCTGTGTCTGCCGAGTCGCGTCATCTATGAGGCCACGATCCAGCGGACACTATCACAGCGCCCATGGGGATAGGAGCATGACATTTATGTTCCTATCTCTATGACAGCGCCCTCAAATTCACAAAATCAACAGAAAAATTCAAAAACTGGTTGCGAATACCAAATAATTAGGTCAATAGACTGTTAAAAACATTCACTTTCAAATTGTTTTATCCGCTATAGAATAGTCGGTTTTTTGAAGCTCATTATTTGTTATTCTAGAATTTTGAAAACCATATTAAATTCGTCGGTGCGAATAGTAAACGTCAATTTTGACCAAATTTTTTGGTCTGACCAAATAGTAACAAATAGTCTGCACGGCCCTAACCCCTTAGAGCCTAGCGTGATCAAGTGGGCTCTGGTTATATTCCAAATTGCAGTAGCAGACTACAAGTTTTTTTGTTTCAAAACTTTCAATACAGTGTCATAATTGTCATTGTAGTCTAAGGCTTATACATTTTCCGTACACAATAATTGTGAGTATGAATAGAAAACTCTCGTCGAATTTTTTTTAATAAGTGTTGCATTTATGTGATAGAAACGAAGTGGTTAGGTGATGATTGGTTGAGCAATTATGCCTCGTTAATATAGGGTTCTATCTCCTCCCTGACTAAAGTTATTTGATGTTGAGGCTTTTATAGTTTCAAGGTTGAGAAGTGCATTCCATCATTTAAGTTTTGAAAGGACAACTAGTTTTCAGTTGTGGAATGTCGCAGATTTAGTTTATTGTGTAATACAGTGCTGTCACCTTAGAGTTACGAGTAAATGATAGTGAATTCTACTTCAAATTGAATTATAAGATTATATATATTAATAAATGTTACGCTTATTAATATAGCCACAAAACGCGATGCCTAGGGACTACACGTGTTCGGTCTGTTCCACTGAGCGAGCAACGTTCAAAAAATATTTGTCACATGTTAGAATTTTGCATAGTCAAGAGCCAAATTTTCGCGTTGAGTGTGTGTTTTGTCAGCAACCATTCAGATATTTTGCGACCTATAAAAGCCATCTGTATGTTCGTCATCGCCAATGCGTTGTAAAAAATGTGGACATACCCGAAGAAAATGAAAATGCGCAACAAGATATTGATGCATGCGATCTTAATGAAGATCCAATGGTTCTTGATAGTCACTCACAAAATTCGGCGAATGAAGATTCAAATGAAAATTTCAATGAAGTTCAGCGCAATGCGGCATTGATGACCTTAAAATTGCGAGAAAAACATTTGCTTCCTCATTCTGTGACTGAAGAAATAGTAAAGGATGTTGGGTCCTTGATTCAGAATGTAATAGAGTTCTGTGAGACACAAAGAAAGTCAAACCATGATCAACAGCTAGATTCCATTTCTGAAGCTGCTGCATCAATAACGAAAGTTGGAACAAGTGATTACGCCCTAAATAAATATTGAGTTGAACAGCTGGACCTTATTGAGCCCATCGAATTTACTCTGGGTAGCGATCAAAGAAACGGAAAATTATATAAACAAAGTTATGAGTATATTCCTCTTAAACGACTGTTGAAAAAACTATGTGACATGCCTGATGTTGCCAACGATATCGCAAAATATAAAAATGAATGTTTTGAAAGATGTTTAAGGCATCCAAATATCTTGTACGATTACAACGATGGAGAGAACTTTAAGAAAAAATTCTGTGAGGCTGATGAAGACCTGAGACTGCACTTCTATTCAGACGAACTAGAAATAGTCAACCCTCTTGGTTCTAAAAGAGGAATACATAAAGTCACTGTGTTTTACTTTACAATAGGAAACATTTCTCCAAGACATCGCAGCAAGCTTTCCCAAATTCATTTAGTGTTGATATGTCGCGATCAAGTTTTAAAAAGCTATGGTTTTGGTAAGATTTTGGAGCCACTTCTGGATGATCTGAACAGTTTACAAACTGAAGGTATCATACTGAAAAATGGGAACATTGTAAAGGCGAGGCTAGCGACAATATCAGCTGACAATTTAGCAGCCCATGTGCTTGGATGGTTTAATCAATCTTTTGCATCCGGAAGAATATGTCGCTTCTGCATGGCCACAAGGCAAGAAATATCTCAGAAGTTTCGCGAGGAATGCTTTTTGAAGAGATCTGTTGACGTGCATAATATTCACGTGGAGGCTGTTGCTGAAAATCCCCAAAATAGACCTATTTATGGTGTGGCAGGTGCTTCTCCATTTTCAGGCTTAAAAGGATTTAACGCTACTGAAATGTTTCCTGCTGATGTGATGCACGACTTGCGCGAAGGTGTTATACAGGAAGTGCTAAGACTAGTTTTAAAGGAGCTCATCAATAATGGTGTAATGAGTCTAAATTACATTAATACCCGGATTAAAACCTACAATTACTGATTTTTTGATTTAAAACACATACCTAGCCAACTGAAAATTGGGATGGTGACTGGAGATTCACATCTTATTGGCTCTGCCTCTCAAAAAGGCTGTTTGTTATATATGCTGCCTTTTCTTCTTGGATCAAAAGTGCCTGATGATTCACAGTCATGGGAGTTACTGTTGCTTTTGAGAGAGGTATCTGATATAGTGGAATCTCCAATAATTGATTGCCAGAATTAAATGAACTATTATTCCAATTTTCTCAATTATTCAAGAGCCTAGCTTCTCCAGAGTTCAAATTTACTCCTAAAATGCACTACCTTTTACACTATGCTTCTTTGATAAGAGAATATGGCCCTCTTCGAAGACTATGGTGTATGCGCTATGAAGGCAAACACCAAGTTCTCAAGCGCATTGCCACAGCGGGGCGAAATTATACAAACGTTGCTAAAACAATAGCAGAGCGCCACCAGTATAGGCAATGCTATAACCACAGCTCAAATCTTGGATTAGAAAATGATGATTATGCCAAGAGATGCAAGGAGATAATATTTTCAAGTTTGCCTGTTACTCTACGTCAACATTTAACGCAGAAATACGGTGGTCAAAAAACTCATGTTCATAGTTTTTCCGTCATAAAACATGATAGCTGCGTTTTCAAACTAGGTGTTGTAATTCCAATTGATGTAATCCACACAGAGGAGATTCCAGTATTCGTAAAACTCGTTTTCATTTTAACAAGCTGCCCCAGCAGAAAGGACACTCGTGCGGGATATGTAAGATAATAAAAATTTAAACAATAGGGGCTAAAAAAGCGAGCATTAGATAAAAAATTCTTTGCTAGACGCCATACCTCCAGTTGTGAACTTGTGAGAGTCTAATAAATATTAACAGTAGAACTCGCAGCAGACAACTCCTTCTAAAGATTTAAGCTATCCACTAGCACCATCGCGCGCCACCATCCTTAACCCACCGCACCAACGCGTGCTTCGGAGGAGGCGGAGTCTATTTATCCTTTTTTGCGGCTTCAGCTAGAGTGCGTTCTGGTGGAGTCACCAAATAGGTGTTTACTTTAAAAAATCCAAATCGCAATGATGGGGATGAAAAGCCCGAACACACGGTATTCCTGTCGCCATGCATTGCCAAAGCTACGCTAGAGAGACCTTGAAAACCGGGACCAATACCTAGGCCGTGCAGACTATTCGTTACTATTTGGTCGGACCAAATAATTTGGTCAAAATTGAGGTTTACTATTCGCACCGACGAATCGAATAATGGTTTTCAAAATTCTAGAATACCAAATAATGAGCTTCGAAAAACCGACTATTCTATAGCGGATAAAACCACGAGAAAATTCATGTTTTTATCTGTCCATTGACCAAATTATTTGGTATTCGCAAC
Source organism: Phalangium opilio (assembly GCA_019434445.1). Classification (NCBI taxonomy): domain Eukaryota; kingdom Metazoa; phylum Arthropoda; class Arachnida; order Opiliones; family Phalangiidae; genus Phalangium; species Phalangium opilio. The sequence continues at coordinate 21,194 of JAEQBA010000654.1, forward strand.
AAGTTTTTGAATTTTTCAGTTGATTTTGTGAACTTGAGGACGCTGTGATAGCGTTTCCGCTGGATCATGGCCTCAGAGATGACGCGACTCGGCAGACACAGCCTGAAAATACCGACGTGGCTATTGTTAAATATTGCCTGCTTTCACCGAGTCGCGTGATCTATGAGGCTATAGCTGGAATCAGCCACTTCAGTCTAGAAGTTCATAGACAACAATAATCCACGAGAGGTTTAAAGAGGTAATGGGTAAATGAACTTGTCGAAATTCCTTGTAAGTAACATATCACTACAGTATAGGGCGATAAAAAAAGTATGGTATCATCATGGAAGAGCTCATGCACTGCAAAGCGAGTAGGGATATATTGACAGCTAACCTAATTTTGATTAAAATGAAACATTGGTTCGTTCAAAAATAAGTTTTCAGGTTTTAAATAGTACCTTTCAGTGTCCCATCATTTATAAATTTGAAATTTGGTAGAATAGTTTTATAGAAATTTAAATTTGGTCGAATTTTTGGACTTCACACTATTTGGTCAAATTATTTGGTCATTTTCCTATTCCGAGCCGAGAGATGGCTCCCAAAAACATTGCTATTTGGTATTCGACGAATACCTTAAAAAGTACTATTCGCACAGCCCTACCAATACCTCGTGCGAGGGGGGGATTCTCCCCCTCACGAGTAAAAACGGAAGAATTTGAATATTTGCTCTGTTGCAGAGTTTTAAACACAATTTCATACAATCATAAGTTTCACGCGTATGAAGTTCAACAAATGAGCGATTGGGTCTCTTTTATTCCTGGATCAGAGGAAATAGATCACACGTTTCTTCATATTTACAGTGCTGATGGACATGACTATGTTTCACCAAAGTATCGGCTTGTGAAATTGCAATAGGAATTTTATTCCAAATTTCAGTTAGCAATAATTGTCGGTGGAGGAGTCTGAATTTGATTGTTCTTTATAAAAGAAACTATTCTGAAAATAACTTTTTTATATGATAAAAATATTAATGGAAAATAATCGCGAAATTTAGGCGTAGAAGTACTATTAGCCCTTTCGGTAATCTTTCTACCATTTTATTATTTTGATGCGATATTAATGTCACATAATGCGAAAGCAAACAATTTAAAATTCTAAAGAAAATTTGGCTCTAACATTTATGCAACTAACAATAACACTAAAGCATATACTATACTAACGGACTACCAAACATGTAAGGTATACATGCACCAAAAGCCGACCAAATCGTTACCGTGAAATTTTTCAAAATGCATTCAATAAATTACATATTTTGAAACTTATTTTTTACTGAAAATATCAAGTAATCGACTGATTGGTTGTTCAAGAACTGTCCAGTAGGTATGGTGTGCAAGTCCTAGGCTTGGTGTGAATATCTCTTCGTAAAAAGCATAGATTAATATTATTTAAAATTGATTGTCTAATGTTAATTGTTTAGAAAAAACTCAGAAAAGAAGAAATCAAACTGACTGCAAAATTTGTTTGACACACTTCTTGAAAAAGTATCCCATGTTCATAAAAACGAATTTGAAAGTACTTACTCGTGAAATTTAGTAAACTTCCGGTGAATTTGATTACGAGTAACTGCAGGTATTTTAACAGAAATTTTAATGGGTGGAGCTTCAAGAATAGCTAAAAAAATGGTCTCTATAGTGTCATCGTATCAAATGCTACTTAGAGGTACCTTAGCTTGGTACAAGCTGGCAGTTCAAGTTATAATTGACTGTACGTTTAGATCTTTCCTCCCTATGATTGATTTAATATTACATTCGAATTTGTGAGGTTATAATTTTAAATAATGTTACAACGCGATTATACCAACGCTTAAAGCCACCTATTTACTATATGTCACTTTCTCGATTTGCAAGTGCTGGATTAAGCCTCTTCGATGTAACTAAGAGGGAAAGACGTGGTGAAACTCTGCCTTCCATCTCCCTTTTTGGCGCTTCCGCTGTAGGCGTTTTGGGTCCGGAGAGTGCGCAGAGACAACTATGGATTAACCTCTTGTCAGTCTCGATACTGACGGTTGCCAAACCCCTTTTTACAACGAAGAGGTTTATCAGATTGCCTGGGCATTAGCATAATGCTTCGTGCTGCTAAACAATATTTTCGATACTGTCCCGTATTATCCTATAATTTCACGATAGGTCCTATAATATCCTATGTATTCGTTCTGGGTGAATTACGTCGTGTCCCGTAGGTGACAGTAATGCGCGGTCAATGGGGGAATTCCAATGAAATTTAATGTGGCAGTTATTTTGAAGTTTTTTTTGTTTTTTTTTTCAATTTTTATTGAAGAATTTTTTTTAAATCCGAATTTTTTTAAATACATTTTTTATCGCAACTTCTTTAAAGCCAATTAATTTAAATCCGAACATAATTTTCAAAATCCCAATTATTTTTTACTTCCAATATTTTTTAAATAGAAATTGGAATTTAAATGGGAAACTCGAAAGTATTTTTAAGTTGGAATATAATTGTCTTATTTTTAAATTAGAGTCCTAGGCCTAGCTTAAAATACAATAATACAATGGAATAAATGTTCCAATGTTCCACACACACAGCAGGCAAATTTTAGAAAAAAAGTTCAGACTTTTTGACCTCAACTTTTCTACATATACAATACATATAAACAGTTTTAGTCCTATATTTACCTATTATGTATAAATCCTATAATTCCAGAAAAAATTCCTATTTTTCCTATGTGGAATTTTAAATTTTGGCTGGACTCCCTGTTTTTCAGTCACTGGGATTCAGAAAAAACATTTTTACTTTGGTAGATGGCGCTGAAGTTTAAAATGTTTTATATATATATATATATATATATATATATATATATATATATATATATATATATATATATATATATATCTGAAGAAATGTGATTTTAAGTGAATAATTTAAAAACGCAGATCTAGGTCTAGAACTATTTCTTAGTTAGGAAATAGGTCAAAATATTTGCAGAGTACTAGTAATTTTCATTGAAGGGTCACTTCAGAAACCCTTCTTGTAAAATTTTAACAATGTTGACATGATATTTTTCATTAATGCGGATTTGAATGTAAAGATAGCAGATCTGAATACTGAATTGACCGAATTAAAGGAAGAAAATCAGTATCTTCGTATGAAACTAAAACGTCCAAAGACTGAAACTGTGACTACTCAAACTGATTTACAAACACGTTCAATTGAAACACAAGCTAACTTGTTTCAACTCTCAGATTGTGGAGATAGTGATTCAGATGCAACACTGAGCCCTGAGGAACAGGACACAAATTGTGAGTTAAAATAATATGAAATGGTTCAGTGTTTGGATGGAAAAAATACTTTATCACTTAATTTATATCATTCTAAAAAATTTTATCGCTGTCTACCATAGTCTATACTATTCGCACTAGCCTTTAAATAAAAAATGGGGGAGCTATTTCAGGGGTATTTAAATTTTGGTTTCAGTGCTCTTTAGCCTAGAAATAACAATGGAATCCATTTTCCTAAAGTTTTACTATAATTGCTTACAATTATAATATAATGGCGCTATCTGTTAGCTCTCTTATAAACTTCAAAATATGAAAAATTGGCCAAAAAACTTAGTTTTGTTATTTTAAATTGGAAGATAAATTCATGATGATAGTTTATCAGCGCCTAGAGTCTGCGAACCTTTTCTATGGGCGGTAGTTCCAAGTCCGACAACTAGGCGTGTATTGGCTTTAAAATCTATTAGCTTATTCCGTTTCAACTAAGACCATTAAACACAGATGGACTAGAACGGAGATACGTTGCGTGGTTCTTTAAGGGTCGCGATCAATGTTGAAACTTTTTCGACTCAAACCATATCTGTAACATGATCTAGGAGTCGAAAAGTTTTGGAACTCCAGCTAGGGGCGACGACAGGCGATGCCTTTAGAAGAATGAAGGTTTTAGCTTATCATTCAAGTCCATCTGTGTTTAATGGTTTTAGGTTTCAATGTTCTGAGACCACACGGTCTGTTAAGTCACAAAATCCAATGGACACGGCCAGGAACATTCACAGATTAGCCTGGAAGCAAAATACGCGTCATTTCCACAGCTGCATTAATACAGATTTAGCAATCGATCCGTACTGATGTCTTTTTATACAGATCTCGGGTCGAACGTTCGGTAATATTAGAACGGAAATCCACACATGAGATGATTTAGAGTGGTTTAATATGCTTATGTTTAGATGTATAAGTGGAACTCAAAATTTTTTTGAACTGATCCAAGAGTGCTTTATATTAGTAATTGAGTATGGTATATGGCGCTACTGTGTGGTTTTGTTAGAACCCGCAGCCTTATAGTGTACCAATTACAGTCTCGAAATTTATCCAAATAATACAAATGCGAAAACCAGTTTTAATAGTTTTAGGTCAAAACACACGGATATTTTGTCAATTGTTTTTTTTTTTGAACAATTTCTAATGGATCTCAGCCTTCATTTGTCCGAGCCAGTTGCTCTTTTGACCGAAGAGAAATTTGACCGGCTAGGAAAGTTCTCTCAGGATACTTGTTCTTTATCGTTTGATGATTGCTTCAGAGAATTATTAAAAGTTTTAAAGAAATAATGGACAATCCAAACCAGTTAATAATATATAATTGTGATACAGTGTGGGTACGTGTCTTTGAAAAGTTTTGTTATCGACCATTTTTAATCACTATTGGTTTTTTATCCCAGAATTGTTTGCGTGGCCAAATAGATTAAGATTATACTTATGAAAGAAACACGTATCGTGAATGATAACATTTCTAAAGCTGGTATTCAATGAATATTATATTGGAATCAACTTTTTTTACAGAACATTGCCCCTAATTAATTATATTGAAAATGGACCTCCAATACTTAGTTACGTTTAACAACAACACGAAAGTTATAAATGTTGCCCCAGATTGTACAGTTAACCATTTATACAATCTCATAAAGGAAATATTTAAAAGGAATGTATCGAATGTACAATATTTCAATGAAGATTGGAACGAATGGATTGACATTGATGAATTACCTCCTACTAAAACTAAGCTTAAAGTGTTTGGAGCAGTTGAAGTTCTAGAAATTTTGTCATCAAACACTGAGCTAATGTAAGCTTTATCGTACTTTCTCACAAAATACCAAGGCATTTGTGTTTTACAATGTTAATTTAGAACTATTATGTACATTTCTAATAGCTATCACGATGTTTAACTGGCTTCTGTTCGTTCAGAGTGCATTTGATAGCGCCTTCTTTTAATCTGAATTTGCCTAACATTTTCTCTAACATCGATTAAAATCTTAATTTTAGAGCAAGAAATGCGTCCAACACGATCGAACCAAATGAAATCAATACTGATGTAGAAAATAACCCGTCTAGTTTAACTATTGGTAAAATTCCACTTAACTACAAACTTCCAAGAATCCCAAAAATCATTGATGATATGATCAAAGAAAAAAACCAAAATGTTTTTCTCCAAGCCAACAAATCTAAACTAATAAACGTTTTAAATGAAGATATGACCAAATTTTATGATCTTCAAGACCTGTAAGTCATTGTTTTCTTTTATTCTTTAATTTGTTCTGAACTTAAAAATACACACAAACTCACAATTAAAGATTATTTCGCGTAATAAATAAGCTGAGACGTAGCAGAACTTCTTAAATACTTTCTACAAATAAAATGTTCTAATCATTAGGTACCCTAGTCATGATGACTATGCCAGAGTTTCTTAGACACTAGTGAAAACTTACCCGTTTCTGTTAGACAAAGATAACAAGCTGGTCCAGCAACCAGAACATTTTGCACACCCAATCAATTTATAGGACATTGGTCCAGTGAGGCAGTGACCCCTATAAGTGTCTCAAAGTTATCTTACTTCTGTCCCTGATTAAAATAAAACCCACGAAATAAATCACAGCAAGACAAGGTTGAAAAGGGGCGGAAATAAATCAAATACTTTGAGCCTCCTGGAAATTCGCGAGAGCGGAAATAAGCAGAACACTTAAAATGTATCCAGGGACACTATTCTCTAAAAATTTCAATGATTAAATACCCAAATCTAAATGTAAACATTAGGGTTGGTTCCATAAGGAAAGAGAGCTTAAAACCTTATTCTCTAACCCAAATCCAAATCGACATTTGAATCTCCCGCCAAACATTTCACCATCTCAAATTATTCTCTTATTTCTTTAATCCAAATCGACATTTGAATCTCCCGCCAAACATTTCACCATCTCAAATTATTCTCTTATTTCTTTAATCCAAATCGACATTTGAATCTCCCGCCAAACATTTCACCATCTCAAATTATTCTCTTATTTCTTTAATCCAAATCGACATTTGAATCTCCCGCCAAACATTTCACCATCTCAAATTATTCTCTTATTTCTTAAAACCAATTCGACATTTGAATCTCCCGCGAAACACGCAAATGTACGTCACTTCCACTTTCATTGCATAATTTTATTTCAGTATAAATAACACTAAGGCAGTAAATTAATTACCTACGATAAATTAATTTATTACTTTAAAATTAGAATTTTATTCATTATAAAACTAAGCTTTTCCTGAAGGTTTTGAACCGTTTAATTGAAATTATTTAAACTATTAGTGATGATCAATTGGCCAATATCGTAAATTAACCGATGTCAATAACAATTTATTTAAAATCAATGAAACGAAAATATGAATATCGAACAATTATCCATTGGAAAAGATATCAAGCTATTCTTTAATTTAAATTTCTCGGGTTAAGTTTCAAAAGAAGATGAATTTTATTATTTTCTGACACCAAAATGGGCAGCTTCTTTGCGTAATTCCCGAAGTTTTTTTCCTATTTCAAAATAGAAACGTTAACGTTTTGTGATATGAAAGGAGAAATATAAATAAAATTTTCATTTCTTTTTAACTAGTTTCTATAAAGGAACTTTTATCAAATGGCCATTTGTATGAGTACACTTACCGACAATGGATTTTACTAATCTAGACAATTACTACGTCTTTTAATTATAATTTTATAAATACTACCTGAATATGTTTTACTAATGTTACATTAATCACAATGTTTAGAGCCCAGCAAATGTGGATGATAGGGAAAGTATGACAATGGCCATAGAGCCTGTGTTTAAAAACGCGGACATCAAAGTTTCACCAACAACTATTTTTCTCACTAGTGACTGAGGGACTTGCAAACTCGCGACTGAAAGTAGTTCAGACATTTATGCTCCATGGTTTAACCATAGCCCACTCGATCACGCGCATCACGACGCAAGCTGCTCGCGCTATAGCTAAATTACCGAGATTTGTTTTAAAGGTATCTAGTTTTATGTGCTCTTCTATTGCTTCGATAACCTTACTTAAATCCATATTATACCTTCAAATACATTTTAAAACATTACCAGCTACTCTGTTCTGACTACAAACACAAAAAAAGGAAGTTTTAGCATACACAATAGCAGACGATGGTAACAGCGTAACCGCGAATTAACACAAGACCTATTTTAAGGGAGTGAACAGGCCCAGTATAGCTACGCCAATAAAACGGTCAACTACGGCGAAACTCTGATGACTCGCGACTTTTGGCCATTTTCATACTTTTCCTCTCATCCACTTTTGGTTATAGCCATAATTTTCATTAGGCTCTCACTATAGTGTTCTAAGTATTGCAACGCCAATAAGTTTCTTTTTAGTTGTAATAATGACCATGTAATTTTTAAACAATACTTACTTATTGTAATAATAAATATTTTGAAAACGGGAATTTAAAAATTATCAAATATGGGTAGGAAAAAGGATTCGTCCTCTATGCAGGAAGCCTCTATCACAAAAGAACCGTTTTAAACATAATAGGAAAAAATGATTATCAGAAAGGTAAGAATGTTCAGATTCCTAACTTCGAGCATACTTTTATTTGTATGAATATCGTTAATTAATCTTACCGTAGTGTTTAAAATGAGCTTTTTTAGTGTATGGGTAAGATTATTTCGTTTCATTTAAAATTTTCAACATTAGGCAACTATCCCTTAATTAAATAATAAGTAGTTTACGTTAGTGATGCACGTCTAATACATTTACTGGAGTATACATAATTTATAAGAAACGATTGCCAGACGTTTGTGAGCCCAATTTAATCGCTAGAGTGAAAGTCAGCAGTTTGGTTCGGTTCAGTTCCGAAGCTGAGATGGACTCACAAGATCCTGGCAATTCTGAAATGCGGTTATGCTAAGAGAGGGGGTACGAATTTTCTATTACCCTTTTTATGAAAACTATGTATTGTAGGGCTTCTAAGGGGGTGGCAATTATTACCGGCTTCACCATGCGAAGATTCAATTTTGACGCAATATAAATCATTAGTGTAGAGACAAGATTTTCAACATTGGAAAAAATTCCCAAGGACCCCAAGACACCTTAAGTAGAGTCGGATGACGACCAGTCAATTGTGGAAGTGATTTCAAATGTAATGGACCTCTGCGGGTTGGAGGATAAAGTAAGGTTGTGCAACCTAGCTGGGCAAATTTTTCCAAAGAGCCTGAGATAGTAGATTTATATGCAAGCAGTTTAATTAGTACGGTGCGCAGTGACTCGCTTGCCATATCAAAAGATGAAAATGGGGCCGTGCTTGAAATTGACAATATTGCAAGTTTGATCATGCCGAAAAAATTTGGTTCTAACGAATAATAAAGTCTCTACGGGAATAGCGTGTTCGATAAGCACGGTCACTTACGAATCATTAGACGTAGATGAAATTTCAATTTTAAATGGTGTGACTGATTTGAAAAACGATTGTGCTACTGCTAAATCGGTCTCGTCAAACCCAAATATTTTACAGCCACTAACATCCAGTGAAAAAACCCAGAAAATCAATCGGTAGCTCTTTGCCCATGAAAGAGCAAGATACTCTACCTCAAATAAGAACACCAAAACCTATTTTACAAGGAAACCGAATAGTAGAGATCAGCCATTTTATTTCGAAAGTAAGATCTCTTGAAACACACAAGTGCCAGAAGTAACAAAACGCTGCTTTTGAGTTCCAGAAAGATTTATTTTTTTTTGCGGAGGTCGAGATTGGTATTTGCTTGTAAATCTTGCCCTTAAACAAAAACTATTTCCAAAGCCAGCTTTATGGGATCTTGTGGTGATAGTAAACGAATTCGCAAAAACCCAGACACTGGTGAAAATTCCAAAGAACTGTCTTTGAATACGCTCGCGGTTTGGGTTTTTTTTATCAATCGGAAGTGGATTCGAAAATACAGATGAAGTTTTTTTCTCTACTTGGAATGCTTAATATGTCTAAATCTACGTACTTACGCCAAGAAAGCGAACTTGGTCGGGTAAATATACCGTTATTATCTTTTTGGTTTAAAAAATTTGCGAGGCCATACTATATCTTAATTTCTTTGGACCTATAGCTTTTGGAAAAGATACTCGCCAACGAAATGGTAGATGCTGGAAAGGTAGAAAAGCAGCTAGCAACAACAAGTGGAAAAGTAAATGAACAGGGGATAACTTTTGTGACATTTATTGTCGACGGTGGCTGGTCTCATCGCAGCCATGGCCAAAGATATACAGCTAAAAGCGGTGTAGCTTGCATAATTGGAGCAAAAACTAAAAAGCTTTTATTTATTGGAGTTCGAAATAAATATTGTTGTATTTGCGCCATTCATAGCGGTAAAAAATTCGAATTCATCAATGCTACAAGAACTGGGACGGTTCCTCTCCAGCCATGGAGAGCGACATACTAATAGAAGGCTTTTATAAAAGCGAATCAATGCACGGGCTACAATACACAACCATTATTGGGGACGGCGACTCATCGGTACATAAAAAATACAGGACTATGTTTCTTACGGGCACGAGATAAGTAAAAGCAAATGCGCAAATCACGAAAAATTCCAAATACAAAGCCGCCCTATTTCAATCCAGGATCGTATTGTTAGGCAAAGGGATGCGCTCCGCCATTAAAAGCGTAGCCCAATGGATGGTAGAGATTGTAATCTCAAATTAAACTTCGACCTGGTTCATCTTCACCAAAAATACGCGGAAATCCTAAGAAAAGATATAAGGAATGTCCATAACCACGTTTTCGATCAGCATAAAAACCGTCGAGAGTACTGCGATAAAAAGGCCCAAGCCGCTTCGAACTTCTAACGAAACCTCTGGAAATGCTCCTCTTGGAAGCTTCTCAAAGAGTTCAGGATTTAGCTTCTTCACTATTAGACGACAAAACGAAAATGTCGAACTAGAGGTTACTAGTGCCTTGAGACGTACACCACCAGTATTGACTAAAGAGCTTCTAATTGACGTCCGTGTAAAGCGAAATGTTTCCTCAAAAAATACTAAAGTGATCAGTGCCAACAATGGAAACAACATTTTCTGTGATATAAAAAAGACTGAAAGTGCCTCTAAAACTATTAGTGCCTTAAATGATCCGTTGAATGAAAAACCTAAAACAAAATCCTGTATTAGTTCAAATGAAGAAACATCCTTAAAACATGCATTGCCACGTGTTAAAAACACTACCTCGACTGCACAAAGCACTTCCTGCGTACAAATGGATGACGAAAAATCCACCGAATCTGCAAATAGTCACGTCAACTCCAAGAAAATCATCTCACCCATTGTTTCTCTGGAAAGATTAATTGAGAATACTATTTTAAAAGCCCTATCACTCCAAAGAAAACGTCTTGGAACGTCGTTGTAAGAGAATGATGTGGCAGTCGACCGTACTATCAAAGATTTGTAACCATCTTAACTCAAAAGTCAAATTAAAATTTCGATTAATCAGTAAATAATAACGAAATACCTTAAATTAACATTATAAAGATATTACTAACCCTTTAAACTTAAACCTATCCCTTTAAAATAAACTGAAAAGAAATTCTTTCGTACAATAGAAAAGGAACTAGCCCCTCAATATTGACACAGAACTTTCTAGAACTATCCTATACCCCTATATCCATAGTGCAAAATGAAATACCTAGCAACTAAAATACTTTCCAAGAACCCAGAGAAATGTCACGCTGATTTAGACCCCAAGCAACAAGACCTTGAGTCACTATCCTGGTACCTGGCCCGAGAAACTTCTAGAACATTTTTTTTAACCCTTAAACTGACCAATCCCCAATTGGTCCCAGATTTAAAAGTTTTGCCTATTCGTTGATAACATGAATCCGCCCGGCTACGTCATAAATATGGTCCACTATTCGCCAAACCAAAGTCAATCAACTAACGTCATTGTCCCAGAAATCCTTGCGAGAAACTAGAAGTTATATATACGAAGTCCCTCCTGTCCCACCCTCAGTCGATTCCTGAACTGCTTAATGAAACCCTGTCGGCTCATCCTTAAGAAACCCTTAGAAATCCGGAGTATTATTTTATATCGGAGATATTTTTTATTCATTTTGATACCTTTATTTTTCATCAATTTGAATCCCCAAGTTTTCGGAAGAGAATCGGAGAGATATTTTATTCAATTTGATACCTTTATTTTTTGTCAATTTGAATCCTTGATGTTTTTGAGAAACTCGGAAACATTTTTTTTAAAACCCCTAAGTTGAAGAAGAGAAGGAGCGCGAGTGCGCGAGATATTAAAAGAAAAAAGAAAATAATTAACCCTTATATCGCGAGAAAAGAAAAATGATCCTGAATTAAAACCCTTAAATCGAGAAAGAAAGAAAAAAGATCCTGAACCCTTAAGAATATGCAAGAGGAGCAACTTGTCGTAAGAAATTAAATAAAACTTGAAACTATTTTGATAAACTGACTTGAAACTATGGTTAAAGAACTTAGATTATGGTTAACGGATTGATTCATTTTTTTAAAATCCTAACTTTCTTTTTTTGAACATTATTGTTTTAGTGCATAACTTCACGATTTTAACCCAAACACCCCTAAAATTTAAATTTGAAACTTAAAGGAGACATTCCATAGAGTATATTACTTTTGATTTTTTGTTTAATTTTTTTTTTATTTTGACCCCTATAAAAGTGTGTGGAAATTTATGAACAAGATTGAATATTATGTTGAATATTAAAATTGGATTAGAATCTATTTTGACTTTCAATTGACACATACCATCAAACGCGGTCACTTTTGATTCAGAAATTTTATAAGCCCCTCGTTCCCGTTAAAAGGCCTTAACTCTCCACAACTGACTGCATTCTAACATCTAGTCTAGCGTTAGCGAGGTTGAATCATAAGTGAAAAGAGGTAGGTGTTTGTCTTATACTTTAACCCCTCTAATAAGAATCGAACACTCCACCTTACCCCCATAAAATCTTAAAGAGCATAAATAAAAGGCTTATACCGTTTGTAATGCTAAACGAAAAAATCACCTTTTTAGGGTTAGCGTCCCATAGAAAAAGCATTACATTTCATCCGGTTTTTTAGGGAAATTGTCATAGGCGATACGGAAAAACTACAGCGAAGCTAGTTTTCGGAATACTTTCAAATTAACAAGCATTTACTAAATGAGAAACTTACGTGTTTAGTTTTTAAATAAATTAAGTCTAATTTTTGTAATTTAACTAATTAATTATGCCTCGAATTCCCTATTTCATAGCAGACGACAGTAAGGCAACGCTAATTAATTTTTTGATATTTCATCCGAGCTTTAACACCTTTATTTGGATTTTCTAATGAACTTTAACGCCCTTAAAAACCAAAATTGTTTTTATCAGGTCCAATTTTCGTCTAAAAAAGTAATTCAGGTAAATAATTACAGTAAATAGAGGTTGTAATATCGTTTGAAGTAATTTTTCGACGTTCGTTTTGGCCTAGGCTTAAGTTGAATTTGGGTATTGGGTAAGTCTGTAATATTATTCTCTTTATGGCGCCTTCTTTCGTCCTTTAATATTATAAAAAAAAGCTGATTTCCAGCTCTGTTTTGGCATTTGATATAGTCTGCTTCGTTTCATGCTAGAAACATATCCTATGTTCATAACCCTAGGTTTTACACTTTAAAATACTACTGGAAAGATGACAAAAAGTGTTTTCGCTTGGCAGTTAAGACAGCCTGTTAAGAGTTGACTACTGCCTTAAGACTGATGTGACAGATATTATACAAAAACGACTTTGTTTGGACCAAGACCGAAAAAACCAACCATATGAGTGAGGTTTATCAATTGACTGAAGTTTCAGATATTGAATTTTTTCTTTAAGTACTTTTAGTAGTTTAATCCTTAATCACTATTTAATTCAATCAACTGATTTTACTCTTAATCAATCTATTCCCTCTAAATTTATTCAAAAAATGCATATCTCCGCTTTTTTAAGAACAATTCCATTTTCCGAAAAAATTTGATAAACGACATTATTTTATTAGTCCAAGCAAAATAAATTACTCTTAATCATATTTTATCGAATATCAGTCTTCTCAACAAATTGCAACCGTTGAAAAAACATTTTTTGGTGCAAACTTGAAAATTTCTCAAGCCACTAACATTTAAAACAATGTCCGTCAAGTTAAGGAACATCGATACGAAATCCCTTTAAAATAATTAATTTCATGATAAAATGTTTTCGGAAAATGGAATTGTTCTTGAAAAAGCGGAGATATGCATTTTTTGAATAAATTTAGAGGGAATAGATCGATTAAGAGTAAAATCAGTTGATTGAATTAAATAGTGATTAAGGATTAAACTACTAAAAATACTTAAAGAAAAAATTCAATATCTGAACTTCAGTCAATTGATAAACCTCACTCATATCGTTGGTTTTTTCGGTCTTGGTCCAAACAGAGACGTTTTTGTATAATTATAAAAGGGCTGATCATCGGCGTGCTGATGGGGAAAATTTCGCATGCTTTACTTGAACTAAATACATTTCATGCGCTACTTTTGTTCCAATGAAGTCTAACATTACGCATCATTTTGTCCTCGCTTGCGCTATGTTGTAAAGCGCGCTTGCTCACCACTTAGTCAAGCAATGTGACCCTGTAATATATTAATTGATATAAATATAAAGACAGGTGTCATTGAAACTACAGAAAATTCCACTGCAGTAAATGAGGAAACTTGGTACATATTCACTCAGTCTACAATTATAGAAAGTATTCTCGTTTAGGTGCATTTCGTCATTGGAAAATTATAATTTTCCCATCCAAGCAAGATTACTTTCTACAAGTAAATCAGGGATCCCGAATGTTATGAGGGGTCAAAATCTAGGGTCTCGAGAGTAGTCTCAGCCTGGTATGGTAGATGACACTTACGTAGGAGATAGAAGGGTACGACGTTATCATATGTAGTAGCACTGATATAACTGTATATAGACGCGGCAAGTCTCATGTTGTACATGCGCCACTGTGTTTTACGAGCGTATAGAACCCCTTTCAACATTAAGGAACCCTGATTAAATATCCTACAACCAGTCTCTGCTGACTCAAATTTCACCGCGTTATGTTTTACGAGGATAAAGGTGCATTAAAGTCCAAAAATACTTATTGTCACCAAGTTATGAAAAACGTGACAAAAATTTTCACTTCCTTTGTGTCAAAATATTTCACTTATGATAACACTATTACGCATGTTTTAAGACCCCTAGTAGATGAAAAAATCTTCTTCACTTAAGTCTCGTCGATGTATTTCATGTCAGCACCAACTGGTTGTAAGAGCAGAACAACATTTAGTATAACGGTTGGCTGTAATGCTGAAGTTTTACAGTGTTATGGAAGCCGAGAGACATGTGATCCAAGAGAAGCCCAAAGTAACAAGAGTTCGCGTTAGAATACAAACTCCCTGTATTCAGTTCGACTTTGGTTGACGAAGAAAGGTACAACCTGTTAAGCTAGCAGGAAAAAGCAAGAACGGATAGAGAACTTACGAACATATTGTATAGTGATCTAATTTTGAAATATTCGATGTAAGTGAGAATTTATAACAGACAGTTTTAGGCATTGAACGGAAAACGTGTACGAAAACGTTTAACAATTCAGACTTAATATCTTTCAAGTTTGGCATTTCAAATTACGCGCGTGGAAGATTTTGGAAAATATGAATTAATTTTGGTCGAAGGCTCTTACACGTTTTCCGGATAGTTTCTTCAACTGTATTAATCAATTTAGCACCGCTTAAAATTTTCTTTATTTAAAGATACCTTCCATCGCATGCGCACGTTGCAACAAAATTGGTGGTTGAGCTACCGCATCTTGGGAATTCGGTAACTTAATTTAATTGAGCTAAAAATATTGACCGAAATAGCCCTATATCAATTGCATGGATATTTTTGCAATTTTTAGAGTTAAAAATAATTCCTGCCCTTGTACTCGGCTTTTGCTTTAATGCAGGGTTGCACCGAGGGGCTAATCACTCTGATTTCCGTTCAATAATAAAGGGTTACGGGTATTAATTTTAGTGCTGTTAAGGGCTTCGCTTTTAAAGATTACGTTTAATCACTTTAGTACAGTCAAACATATAACTTGTACGCTCAGTGAATGGCCTCTCGGATTGCACTTGCTAACATGCTTGCGAGTCAGTTCGTATTTGAATACGTTCTAAAGTTCAACAAAGTTGTCTCCACATAAGGTGGGTTTTTAAAGATGTTTGTCCGCGACAACTCAGAAGCGGTATTCTTTTCTCATAAAGAGCACAAGAATATCTTTTCAATTTTGACCTTAGTGGATAGTGATATTTATGGCATTTTCATGCCTTAGCGCAATTCTACCCTCAAAACGCGCCATAGAAACCCACCTCACCCACCTTAAAGAACAAGGCAGGGAATAGCAATATTAAAAGAAATATGATAAAGGATTTATTGAGAAAAAAAAGGAATACAAGAGACAGAAGTAGAATATAGTTTCTTGGTTTTCTTTACAGGTAAAATGGATTAAACTTCTTAGAAATAAATCCAAAAACACTAGAAAGTATATTAAGAATAACGAAGTGGTTGAGAAAAATAGGAAATTATACGGAAGATCAAAGGCGCAATTAGATTTAAAGAAATTTAGAAAAGATGAACACGAAAAACCGGAAAAAGGAGCGGCTTTGAGTGATTTAAACAGAGATGCTAGTGGGGTAAAGCTAATAGAAGCTGCTAATATGAAGAATTTGGAATCTAATGGGGATGACAGTGTGAGGAATTGTGATGAAATAAATATAGACGATAGCGGATACCTGGAACAGTTAAGTGAAGATGATAATAGGTCCAATATGGAATTATATGATGAGAATAAAGGAAATGGGGTAGTTTTAAATAGAGATGACAAGGACCTAATCGAAGATAGTAGTGATATAGAACTGTCTGAAAATGTTGTCAAGAATAGTAAGGAGCTAAGTTGCAAAGAAAGGGACATAAAGGGGAAAGACAAAAATATGATAGAAAAAGATGAAAGCCTGATAGAAAAAGATAAAAACATGACAGAAAAAGATGAAACCATGATAGAAAATGATAATAACAGTAATGTGCAAGGTAAAAACGTTAAGGTGAAAGATAAAGACGCTAATTTGAGAGATAAAGACGCTAATTTGAGAGATAAAGACGCTAATTTGAGAGATAAAGACGCTAATTTGAGAGATAAAGACGCTAATTTGAGAGATAAAGACGCTAATTTGAGAGATAAAGACCTTCGTTCAAATAAAAGCTCGAGTTTAAGGGTAACAGAAGACAGACAGAGGGCGAATGATGATGACAAATACCTTGCTGAAAAAGAATCTATCTCTTCATCCCTTCCGCACAAAACCAAAAGCTCGAGAAAAAGAACGCAGTCGCTGATATCTCGATTTGAGGTTAGATACTCTTATTAATCTTATACATAGGTGCTCTTACCAATTGAGACAAATCAAGCAGAATTAATGTTAACGTACGTGGGAATGAAATTCATTGGCAAGAGCGCCTGAACTTAACTATATAGAACGATTTTTTCATATACCCAAAGTCTTCTGCCTCTATCTTTCCACCCATTTAAGATGTTTATAGATTTTAGGCCTACATTTACTAGAAACATGTTGCAGAAAACATCTGACCTAATGATTTTTAATTTCACGTAATTTCAAACAATAAAAAATAGATACCACCATCTTTTGAAGATGAAAGAAGCATCCAGCAACACATAAAACAAATGAAAGAAGATTTAAAAAAATAGAGTGGACTATCGTTTGATCAATTCAAAAATGGAAAGAACTTTTGCTGACAGAGCTGGAAAAATTAAAGCATCCTTTTCTGTCTCTGATATTCTACAAAGCACCGATCTGGCTGAAATTAAACGTAATAAATTTTATTTGCCACTTGTGTGAATAAAAATTTAGTCAAAAATTTCTTTTGCTAAAAATTTATTGTGATTTTTGACTATCGAGGTTTTATGTTTTGTTAACAATTCTTGAAATTTTATTATGTATTGTTTTAGATAAAAAACGATGTGGAGCCCTCCTTCTAATTCCAAGCATAGTGAAAGAAAAATATAACATGATCTTCCACAAGCAACCAGACGAAGGAGTTGTGGAAATTCTCCAAAATGAACTAGTTCTCGTTTACAAAGGGAAATCAATTCTTCAAAGCGAATTATATGAACTCTATATAGACCAAGCAAAAATTGTAAACACGAATGAACTTTCAACCGCATTGCTTGCTTGGTTTTGTTCATTTTGGATTTTTAACTTAAAGTATATTCCCTTACTAAACAAAACATTAATGGTTTTCGAGTATTTGCTACTGTAGAAAATTGGACTTTTGTTTTATCCAATTCCTAGGGTTTGCTGGTCTTTTTGATTTGTTTTAATTGGGTGCTAACCGCGTTTTATTTTAGTTTAATTATCCTAAGGTTATTTTCAAAGGACAAGTCTTTGGGTTTTATTTTATTTTAATGACGACTCTCAAATTTTACCCATCTTGCTTGCGCAGGGAAGAGCAGAGAAGTGACTCCTCTCTTTACAATCCATTTCAATAGAAACCCAGGGATGACGTCAATAGACTTCATGGCGCCTTTCGGAAACATGGAAAGTTTTTTGGGGTGCGTGATCTTTACCACACACGCCCCATGTTTCACGAAAGGCAACCTGGATTTCTTTACAAAGGCTTTAATCCCTCTTTTTGGGGGTTTTTATATTTTTTCTTTCAATTTTAAAGTTTACATCGAGTAAAGGAAAATTTACAAGAATGTTTTTAGGTTTTTGAAATTTAAGTTATACAGTTTGAATTATACAGTTTGGTATTTTATATTTAATTTAATTTGCTAAGTTATAAAATTAAGATTTAAAGAATTTTATTAAAATAAAGCATGCACATTTTTAACACTCCCCCCGGTGATAATTACTATTATCACCAGGAAGAATTTATTTAATCTGTAATTTCTAAATTAGCTAAATGTTGCACGGAGCGTTTAAGTTCCGTTCCTTTGTTATTTTTAATTATGCATGCACGAATTTTGTTATCTCTACCAATAATCAATTGTTTTACTATTCCTAATTTCCACATATGACGTGGTATTTTATCGTCATA
The DNA here is from genome assembly GCA_019434445.1 of Phalangium opilio. Lineage (NCBI taxonomy): Eukaryota > Metazoa > Arthropoda > Arachnida > Opiliones > Phalangiidae > Phalangium > Phalangium opilio. Next base: position 39,622 of record JAEQBA010000654.1, read on the forward strand.
TATGATCACTACATCGCCTACTTTAAATAATGCAGAATCCTTTTTATTTGGATCAGAATGGTGCGCAGACCTTAATTCCATTAAGTAATTTTGTCGCCACTTTCGCCAGATTCTTTGCATAATTTGTTCGCGATGTTTTTCTCTTATTTTAAATTGATTTAATTTTGTTGGTACATTTTCCTTAAATTCTAGGGGTGGCAGCGAAGTTAATCTTCGGCCAATGACTAGATCAGCTGGGCAGATGGGTGATGGTTCGTTAGGGTCATTGTAATTATACGAGATCGGGCGAGAGTTTATTAGAGCCTCGGTCTCAGAGATTACTGTTTCCATCTCAGTGTAATTAAGCATTGCTCTACCTAAAGTTTTCTTTAGTGATGTTTTTGCTGAGCGTACGAGACGCTCCCACCAACCACCATACCATGCTGATCGCTCTACAATATATTTCCATTGAATACATTTTTTCCAAAAAATTCTTTAATTTCCGCATCATTGAGTTTTTCCCAGATTAGTTTTAATTCTCTATCGGCCTTTTTAAATGTTAAAGCATTATCAGAGTAAATTATACTAGGTATACCCTTTCTCGCGATCATTCTCCTAAATGCTAAAAGGAACTCTTGAGTGCTGAGTGATGGCACGAGTTCCAAATGGACAGCTCGTGAGACGGCGCAAGTTGCCAATAAAACAGGATTTTTGATGGGAAATTTGTTTATCATTTTGTGTTTTGATTATTAATGGTCCGAAAAAATCCAATCCCACTATGGAGAAGGCGGGGTTTTCGCTAATGCGTTCCTTGGGTAACGGGGCGGTAGGCACTTCGCCTAGTTTGACTTTTGAATTTTTTGCATTTTGTACAATCTTTTACAATTGTTCTTGCCAATTGTCTACCGGCCGTTAACCAATACTTTTCTCTTAGTTGGGTAATAGTGTCTGCTATGCCGCTGTGATTAACTTCCTCATGACTTCTAATCATGAGTAATTTTGAAAACCTATGATTTTTGTTCAGAACTATGGGGTGCTTTTCACTGTATGTAAGGTCTTCGGATTCTTTTAAACGACCTCCCAAACAAATTAACCCTCCATTGCTTAAAACGGGGCTTAATGAAGCTATGTTGGAAGAGGGTTGAACGTTTTTTCCCTGTTCTAAAGCTTTCAATTCGATTCTATATTCTTCTGTTTGAATATCTTTTACAAATTTTAATTCAGCTAATCTAATTTCCTCCGCGGTTATGGGTCCTGTGGTTTTACCTAACCCTTTAGCTGCTTTTACGAATCTTAACACGTATGATGTTACGCGTAATAATTTGTTTAGGGAATTGCTTAGATTTAAATCTACTATTTTTTGAATTCCTACAATATTTATCACTCTGACCGACATAATTACTTTGCGCCTTTCATTCTCTACTAGTTCTAAATTAGGTTCAGGCATGGTTTTCGGCCAGTGGTCTTTAGTTTTTCTCAACCAGTGTGGTCCTTGAAACCATAACTCATTGTCTTTTAATTTGTTTGCGCTGATGCCACGAGTTGGTAGGTCGGCGGGGTTTTCGACCCCTGGACAGTGAGCCCACTCGTAGTTTTTTGTTAATTCTTGAACCTCTTTAGCTCGATTAGATACGAAAGGTCGCCATGTCTTTTGATTGTCGGTTACCCATGACAAGGCTATTGTAGAATCCGTCCAGAGATGAATTCCTGATAATTCATCTCAAACGTTTCTTTGACGTAATTGGTTAATCTCGCTCCCAACAGGCATCCCATTAGTTCAAGCCTAGGGAGTGTAAGGCTTTTTTCTCTTAGAGGAGCTACCCTAGATTTTGCAGTAATTAAGGAAACTCTTATTTCGTTTGATTTTGTTTGATATCTGACAAAGATTGCAGTTGAGTAAGCCTTAATACTCGCATCGCAGAAGCAATGCAACTCTAGGTTGGTGATTTCCTTTTCTCCGAGGAAGTAGTGTCTGTTTATTTTAATTTCATTTAGTTTGTGGAATTCAGTACACCATGCCTCGAATTGGTTGTTTATTTCTTCAGGTAGTTCGGAGTCTCACCCTATTTTTTCTAATTTCCAAATCTCTTGGAGAAGAAGTTTTGCGCGTATTGTGAATGGAGCTAATAAGCCTATCGGGTCAAAGATTTGCGCCACTAGACTTAAAACTTGTCTTTTTGTTCCTTTTACTCCACTTACAGCGATTAAATTGCTTAGGTCGAATCTGAAGCTATCTAAATTTGGTTCCCAGTTTAATCCTAATATTTTTGTTTCTTTTTCTTGATCTACCTTTTCAAATAGATCAAGCTCCTCTGGGTTAGAATGATTATTCCAAAGGTTTCTTAGATTTTGACAATTGGTTACCCATTTACGTAGATTCATGCCCGCTCCTTTTAGTACGCGAGCTGCCCCCACTGAGATTTCATACGCCTCTTCTACGTCTTTTCCCCCCGATATGAAATCATCCACATAAAGGTTATTTTTTAGTCTTTCTAAAACTCTGTCATTTACCTCTTTTATATTTTGCAAGTGAAACTTAATGGTACATCCCAATAAAAATGAGGATGGGCTGATGCCAAAGGGAACGCGACAAGTTCTAATAACGGTATATTCGTTATCTAATATTTCTCCGTTTTGTTCTTTTACCCACAACAACCTGACAGAGTCCCTATCGCCCTCATCTAATTCCACCTGGAGGAAAGCTTTTTCAATGTCGCTAACAACTACTACAGGATGTTTTCTAAATTTTAACAGTAATAGCAGTAAATCTGGGTTAAGATTGGGTCCAGGTGCTAGGCATTCGTTCAGCGATGGTTTACCCTTTGAATGGGATGAGGCGTCGTATACTACACGTAGTTTTGTGGTAGCAACGTTTTCCCTAACTACCCCCTGGTGTGGTACATAATAGGTCCCTGCCCTTTTTTCTTTGAGAACTTCTTCGGGTACTATTTCTGTCACACCTGTTTCTAGTTGGTCTTCTATGATTTTTTTGTATTCTATATAGTATTTTGGATCTTTTTTGAACTTTCTAATTAAGCTGTGTAGCCTTTTCTCTGCTATCTGGAAGTTATCAGGTAATGTTTCCTTACTAACTATCCAAGGGAACTTAACGCTGTACCTTTCCCCTGTAAACTCTACTTCTTCAAAAAATCTAGCCACAGTCGCGTCATCCCCTGGGTTTTTTGTTATTTCTTCTTTTATCCCGATGGATTCTAGATCCCAAAATCTATTTAAATTGTCATTTATTTGTTTTTGTCCAAGGCTGACGAGCAGAGTACTAACAGCGCTACAAGAGAACCTATTTCTCGGTGTTCCGGTAGGCCCTTGAATGGACCAGCCTAGAACGGTTTCTATAGCTACAACGTCATCACTGAATCTTTCATTTTTTCCTGATACTACCCGCCAATAATAATCGCCTCCAATTAGTATTTGTAGGTCGGAATTATTTTCTTCCGATTTACTGGAGATATCGGCTGGTTGTAGGCCTTTTTGGTTCATGATTTCTTCTATTTCCGAGCTATATATGCTTGGTACAGACTGTTAAAAAAGTCTTTGCGCGTTGCAGTTTTCGCACATATTTTACTATATTTCAAAAACTATTCAAGCTAGCGCTCTGGAATAAAGTGCGTTTTAAAAGTTTTGCACTTCTCTTTCATATTTTACCCGTTTCACAGTTGTCCTTTGCATACTTATACCGGAAACCGGAAATGTCAAAATTATCAACTTTGAAAATATTGGATTCTCGAGGATATAAATGCGATTTTCGGATTCCTTGGGGTCGATTCATATTTGAAAAGTTTTCACCAAATTCAATTCGGATGAATAGGTCACGAGTAATCAGCCTTTATTCAAAATCTGGCAACTTCGATTTAAATGGCGATAATTCATAATCGAGTATCGAATCTTTGTCGTAATAATGCTTGTTAGATGTTATGGCACTTTATGCATATATAAATGATTGGTCTTGTGGCGCGATACTTTGAAACAATTCAGACGCTCATTGAAGGGATGGTGAAGTGGAAAATTAAGCAATTTTTTATTGATTCTTCTATAAGACCAATCTGCATTCAGTGCATAGTGAGTTATCCAGGAAATAACACCGAACGATTTTTATACGTCAATTAGTTTGAAATTTCATGGATAATTTTAAATAAGGATCTCCGACCAATCGCGTCCTTTTATAAACAATTTTCTCGTGGCACGTTCCGTGTTGAATCAATTTATCGCGAGATTTGAAAAAATTTGCGCGATGTGACAATTGTGGCGCGAGACACGGAGCGTGCCACGAGAATTAAAGGCTAGGGGAGGTCCAATAAAAAATCAAGCAACAATTAAAACTGAAAGTGACTGCCTTGTTTGTAAAAAATAGTTCAATAAAGCACACGAACATTCTTCAATTTGAAACTCGAAGGAAGTCTTATTATTTGAAAATTTTCGTCCAAATAATTTTATAGATATTTTTCAACATTTAAAGAAATTAAAAGTTATTCGAAATAGCTTTAAACAGGCTTGTTTTCTTTCCTTCACAATAAATTTTTTAAAACACAAAATGCCCTAATATCCCAATACCTCCCTAAGTTAGTGTTTTTGCCATAGAAAATAAACAAAAGGAGTAGCAGACCAGCAGCGCAGAGACTAACTTCAAGTTTTTACCGTTCGGGTTCGTTTTAGCTGTTAGCTGTTATTTTCAGTTGTGATCATTCTTACCGGCATAATTTTTTTTTTTCATTTAATTTTTAGGTTTTGCCATCGGTAGCTTTGAACGTCAGTTGTGAAATACGCCTTTGCCCATGCTTTGGTTGTGGTCGGCTTTATTATTAAGCCTCACCAGAGATGTATTGAATTTTAGAAGTAGGAATAGAGAACGGTTAGTGTTTAATTCAGTCCGACTCATAGCCCAGTATAGAGCCCCTCCTTCCAACACGTAATAAAAAGTTTAAAATTTCAGATTGGCTCACTAAAACTAGGTTTTTATGACGTTACTGACTGGGGCGGCAAAAAATACGTAATTATTTTTTACCTCTGTCGCTATGACCCGCCTCTTCTTTCATATCCCACCGTCCCGAGGAAGGGGTCCGGGACTTTGACGCGCGCCTAGATTACTCTGTTCCCTATTCCTACCTCTAAAATAAAATCTTTCAATGGCCTGACATTTGCTCTATACGCATGAGGCTATAGGCAACCCCAGGCTCCGTTTAGCGAAGCTCAATCGCGTAGCGAACCTTCCTAGCATAGAAGCCATCTCCTCTGAAGTTGTGTCTTAAATGGAATAGTCGAATATGTCTATTTGAAGGAATCTCGTGAAGCGCATATGCCATCATGAGTGAGATTTTCACTAGGCTGCAATGAGTCGGGCTGAAGACCTAGACGTAATTAATATGAGTTCTAAATATTATGATATCATGGCCCAAATAACAATATTTTCAAACCGCTTATCCTCTTCAAAGACGCGAGTTTTCTCTTAAAGGGAGGGGAAGTGGAAATTAAAGTGATTTTTACCGGTTCTTATAAGACCAGTCTGCATAATGAAAATTTAGGAAATACCTCTCATTGATTTTATTATCCAAATTAGGCTAAGATTTTAAGAATAATTTTAAATAAGGACCTCCGACCAATCGCGTAACGCCGTGCCTTTTTGTTAACAAAATTCTCGTGGCACGCTCCATGTCTCGCGCCACAAAAGCTATTTCGAATAACTTTTAATTTCTTTAAAAGTTGAAAAATATCTATAAAATTATTTGGACGAAAATTTTCAAATAATAAGACTTCCTTCGAGTTTCAAATTGAAGAATGTTCGTGTGCTTTATTGAACTATTTTTTACAAACAAGGCAGTCACTTTCAGTTTTAATTGTTGCTTGATTTTTTATTGGACCTCCCCTAGCCTTTAATTCTCGTGGCACGCTCCATGTCTCGCGCCACAATTGTCACATCGCGCAATTTTTTTCAAATCTCGCGATAAATTGATTCAACACGGAACGTGCCACGAGAAAATTGTTTATAAAAGGACGCAATTGGTCGGAGATCCTTATTTAAAATTATCCATGAAATTTCAAACTAATTGACGTATAAAAATCGTTCGGTGTTATTTCCTGGATAATTCACTATGCACTGTATGCAGATTGGTCTTATAGAAGAATCAATAAAAAATTACTTAATTTTCCACTTCACCATCCCTTTAATGAGCGTCTGAATTGTTTCAAAGTATCGCGCCACAAGACCAATCATTTATATATGCATAAAGTGCCATAACATCTAACAAGCATTATTACGACAAAGATTCGATACTCGATTATGAATTATCGCCATTTAAATCGAAGTTGCCAGATTTTGAATAAAGGCTGATTACTCGTGACCTATTCATCCGAATTGAATTTGGTGAAAACTTTTCAAATATGAATCGACCCCAAGGAATCCGAAAATCGCATTTATATCCTCGAGAATCCAATATTTTCAAAGTTGATAATTTTGACCTTTCCGGTTTCCGGTATAAGTATGCAAAGGACAACTGTGAAACGGGTAAAATATGAAAGAGAAATGCAAAACTTTTATAACGCACTTTATTCCAGAGCGCTAGCTTGAATAGCTTTTGAAATATAGTAAAATATGTGCGAAAACTGCAACGCGCAAAGACTTTTTTAACAGTCTGTACAGAGTGACAAATAAAGGGTACCTCTACAGCTTCTATTTCAACCTTTTGTTTGGGGTCTGAGCGATTTTCAAGGATTAATTTTACCCTATTTGCCTCCCTTTCGGTGGGGCTTTCTTCACCGAAGCTATATACATCTAAATATTCTTTTCTTACAATTGGAAGGTTAAGCTGCCTCGAAAGATCTTCTCTCACGAAACTTATTTGACTCCCCCCGTCCAATAATACCCTAGCGACTCCTTGTTTTTCTGGGAAGGTATTGTTGCGCACAATAGCCGTAGCGGTTTGCAGCAGCACTATTTTTCCCCTCCTTTCACTGAGGAAACTACTTTTGGGTCTATGTTTAATTTTGATTGGGGTTTTTCTTTTAAATGGGATTGGTTTTGATCGCAAACTGCAAAATTATGCGTTCTTTTGTGACATTTTCTGTAGTTTTTAAATTTTGAAAAGCAATTTTGGGCATTATGACTAAATTTTAGACAGTTGGTACATCTACCGCTCTCGTCAATTATTTGCGTCTTTTGCTCTATAGTGAAATTTGGGCATTCTATTGTTTTATGTCCCTTTTCATCGCAAAAGATACAAAAAAAAAATCCGATTGAGGTTTTGTTTGTACCGATAATGCAGAAGCGGAACCGCCAGATGAAGTTTTTCTAGGGTCCGTTTTAAATTTAAAATTTTGTTTATCGTTTTGTTTAAAACATTTAGTTTGTTCAGGTTTTCCAGCCAACAACTGGGCCATCTCTCTGCACTCAACTTGTTCCTTAAAAAACCTAATTAACTCTTCCGCGTCCCAATAATTACCATCTGCTGGTTTATATTTAAGATAATACTCCGTTCGTATTTCGACTGTTAGACACCTCAATAATGCGGGACATACGTAACTAGCCTTTTCCGCGGCTGAGGTTACCCCTAATGATTTTAAACATCTTAAGTTTATTTCGCACGTGTCTAATAGACGACGTAACGCCCTAACATTATTGACTTCGTTAATTGGTTCAATACTTGCTAACTTTCTAATATGTTCATTAATAGCAACATGTGTTTTATCGTATCTTTTCTTTAACAAGTCTATTATTTCATCATAAGAGCTATCAATTTCGGGAAATCCATCTACAGCCTGAAGGGCTTCGCCATCTAAATACGATATTAAGTGAATCATTTTTTCTACCTTTGAGATATTTGTTTGATCGTGGATGGTGATTTTGTATCTTGCCCAGAAGCTCGGCCATTTCGTATGGTCTCCTCTGAACCTCAAGATGTTAATTGACGGAAGTTTGATGCCTGAATTTCCGTTGTTTCCAGCGCTGCTTTGTTCATTTGGCGGCGTGGGTAGCGGTAGTTGCCCGATGACGGTTGATCCACCGTAGCTGGATCCTCCTTGTCCGTTTGCCCTTCTGATAGCCCTCGTTGATTTCGATTTATAGAGAATGATGATGTCCCTCTCGTTGATGGCTTCGTTTCTTTCTTTGAATAGTTCGGCTTCGTCTTCAATGAGAGACTACCTTGGCGTCTAGTTCTACTAGCTCTTCTTCTTTTTGTAGTAAAATGCTAAGATTGTCTTCAATATCATCTATTACAGATGGAATTGTTGTGTTATTGAGAAGCGCGTCTAGTTCACTTATTGTTCTTTTAACTGCGTCGCGAGTGCTTTTTCTTGCAGCCCGTTGTAGATTTAATTTGTCCAGACGCGCTTGTTGCGCTTTTGAAGTTTTGATTGTTTTTGAGGATGAGGATTTCGGGTCGTTTGTTTTGTCGACCCCGTCCATATTTTCACCCGTAATTTCGTCTTCGTTTGGCATTGCTTCGTTTCGATTACGCGTTTAGTCCCGGGTTTCGGCACCATGTAGAAAATTGGACTTTTGTTTTATCCAATTCCTAGGGTTTGCTGGTCTTTTTGATTTGTTTTAATTGGGTGCTAACCGCGTTTTATTTTAGTTTAATTATCCTAAGGTTATTTTCAAAGGACAAGTCTTTGGGTTTTATTTTATTTTATTGACGACTCTCAAAATTTTACCCATCTTGCTTGCGCAGGGAAGAGCAGAGAAGTGACTCCTCTCTTTACAATCCATTTCAATAGAAACCCAGGGATGACGTCAATAGACTTCATGGCGCCTTTCGGAAACATGGAAAGTTTTTTGGGGTGCGTGATCTTTACCACACACGCCCCATGTTTCACGAAAGGCAACCTGGATTTCATTACAAAGGCTTTAATCCCTCTTTTTGGGGGTTTTTATATTTTTTCTTTCAATTTTAAAGTTTACATCGAGTAAAGGAAAATTTACAAGAATGTTTTTAGGTTTTTGAAATTTAAGTTATACAGTTTGGTATTTTATATTTAATTTAATTTGCTAAGTTATAAAATTAAGATTTAAAGAATTTTATTAAAATAAAGCATGCACATTTTTAACAGCTACTTGACATTAATAAGCCAAATAGGGCTATTAAGTCTCTTTTGGATCCTTTTTACACTTAAATTTCACAGCAAATGATGCTGAGTTAAAACAAGTGTTCAGGCAGAACACCTATGATAAAATTTGTATTTTTGTTACAATCTTAATTTGTTGGAAAGTTCTGATATTGCTTCAATTGACCAAATTTACGTTAATAAAAATGCAGTGTAAACCAATACATTACAATTACTACTTGAGCAGAATAAACTGCTTTTCTGAGAGTTAAAGAGGGTAAAGTGTATGTCATTAGGCATAATATTTACTCAAATTGGGCAACAACGTAAATAATATGTTACAAGAGTCATAATTTTAATAATGGAGTAAATTGTACGCCTGTAGGGGAGTATATTGTACGCCTGTAGGGGAGTATATTGTACGCCTGTAGGGGAGTAAAGTGTACGCCTGTAGGGGAGTAAAGTGTACGCCTATGAGAGAGAGTAAAGTGTACGCCTATAAGAGAGTAAAGTGTACGCCTGTCGGGGAGTAAAGAGTACGCCTATAGGGGAGTAAAGAGTACTCCTATAAGGGAGTAAAGAGTACTCCTATAAGGGAGTAAAGAGTGCGCCTATAGGGGAGTAAAGAGTACGCCTATAGGGGAGTAAAGTGTACGCTCATAGGGGAGTAAAGTGTACGCCCATAGGGGAGTAAAGGGTACGCCCATAGGGGAGTAAAGGGTACGCCCATAGGGGAGTAAAGCGTACGCCCATAGGGGAGTAAAGCGTACGCCTAGAGGGGAGTAAAGCGTACGCCTAGAGGGGAGTAAAGCGTACGCCTAGAGGGGAGTAAAGCGTACGCCTAGAGGGGAGTAAAGCGTACGCCCTAAAAGGAATAAAATAAAGGAATATTACTTGAAACATAAAGAATTTTATCACCTATAAAATGGAGTAATTTTACAACTTATGGGGTGTCAAATCTGGGACAACTCAGTAAGAGCCTTAAAGGTGTATAACTACTCCCCTTTTTTTAGAGTGTACTCAGGAGTCCATTATAGGAACTGTGGCAAGAAAATGAAGAAATGAGACAAATTTTAACATGACGGAAGGCTCGAGGCTTGTCTCATTTTTCGAGAATCATTCATGGCTTCCGTACCCGTTGTTCAATGGCATTAAAACATTAAATTTTGCATTACCAAAGTACTAAATCCATGGGCACTTTTAAACTTTTATGTTTACTTAAGGTCTCTTTTTAACCTTAATTAGACAAGTAATTAATTAAAAATTAGTAATTCTAATTAATTAGTTTGATAAATAAATGCCTAATTTCTAATTGAATTTAATTAGTTTCTATGTCTAATTGCAAATTGGCTAATTAATTAGTTCATAAATATTTCCCTAATTGCTAATTTTAATTCAATTAGTTGTCAGCTAATTAGCACAGCTCTGCAATGGAATTTAGAATCCATTCTCAAACAACGGTGAAATTGTAGAGTGGACGTTGGTACTCCTGCCTCTCAATTGCTTCCAGAAATGCTTCCGGGGTTATTTGTTGCAACCGATCAAATCCAAGTAGAGAACTCTAAATTCCTCTTGGATGTGACAGGGAGAACAGCCGAGGTCCATTCTCAGTAACATCACGTGGTTTTGACGATACGTGATCCGCAGTCAGAGCATGAATACGGTCATAGTGGCAATATTTAACATTCTAAGCTTCCATGGTTTTCAACGCGAATCGAAAGAAATCAGATAACTTGCATTTAATAATATATGTTTAAACTATAACAATGACGAACCGGGTAAAAGACTAACCAGAACCAGCCTGTTCATGAATCTAGGCTTAACGTAACGAACCTAATCTTTTTCCAAATTTTTTTCAGAATAACGACATGGTGTTTCACTAATCGTAACTTGCAGTTAGAATGGTCAGAAAATACAATGCACTGTGTAAAATCACACTTTGCTAAATATACGTTGAAACAGCCTGAAACCTAGCTTATACTTAGCAGATATTCTTAAACTTTGTGCAAAATCAGGAAACATAAAGGTTTCTTTGGGAATATTTTTGATACAGAAGGTCCGAGTTGTCTGTGGAACTGAGAAAAAAGGCCGTAGTGAAAAGAACTCGTTGTTACGTAGCAGGTAGGATCGAATTAAACTAGGGCTAGTTAGTCTCGTGTCTTAGCAAAATGTCAGCGTATTCCAACCAAGGCAAATTGAACATGATGTTTACGAGGATGACCTAAGTCGGAGAGACCTTTGCGTGAACTAATTGAAGCCAATCCATTATTGCTTAGAAAGGTATTAATCTCTAACGAGGCTAGGTTTCACGGGTAATGTATCTTAAACCGGGAAAACGTACAATATTGGACCGGACAAAATTCTCACTGAATACGACATCATAACGGCATCAATTGCGAAGGTAGGTACATTTTGTGTGGGCATTTTTGAATTGAATTATCGGACCCTTTCTTTTTGATGACAAAAATCTCTGAAGACATTGTCTCGTCATGAGTTAACTGTATTACGAGACATGAAGAGTACCTCTACCCCAATGGTAGTCACGTCGAACATTTACTTTGAGGTTGATTACCATTGAAATTAGAGGTTGAAGTTTGAGGTCTAAGTTCTAAGACTAATTGTAGGCATATTCTCCAATATTCCTTTTGTACCTTGCCACTTGCATAAAATAAAGCATGAATTCCATACATTCATTTACACCCAGTATAGTTTAGTACAATGACGTCATCCGTTGGCAGTATTGGGGGTTGTCCACAAAGGAAGGTGTTGGTCTGACACTGTATATAACCTAGTTCGTTAAAATCGGTTCAGAAATTAACTATTTATGAAATCTTTAATTTAATTTCTTAAGATGATCGACTTGCCGACCCTAATCGGGTCATGTGACCAATGTTTTTACAAGCTTTGTGGGTGTTTTTAAAAACCCAAAAGTTTGAATTGAAAGTTTAGATATACATCAAATAATAACAAAATTTATTCTGCACTAAATTGCTTCATTCTTCTGCTGTATATTTGGACTACAAACAGAACGTGAATTAAGAATCCATTAATATATCTCACCAATTTAATGTAGCATCGTTTTTTGAAATATAGATTTTGCTTTTTAAGCATAATTCTACAATTAACTTAAGAAACATTTTACGGATTATGGCTTATTTCACCTTTCGTTTACATTTAGATAATTCAAATCGATTGAAAATGTAACTTCTAGCTACTCCATTATTATTAGAAAGAAGATTGCAATGAAATCTTTCGTTAAATGCAGTCTTTTGAGACTATTTTACATTTTTGGATAGCCGTCCTATTTGCAGGATTTCTCTCTTTTAGGACCTCCTAATTTTGGTTTCTATCAAATGGTAATTCGGTCCATTGGTAAGGAATCCACAATACATGGTTGAAGATTTCAGATGGTTTTTGAAGCGACATTAACCGCATCGCTCAGTAATTTTAAAAACCACCAAATATACAAGACAAAAAGAAGGTTAATATAAATCGAGGTAATAGAGTACAGGGGTGTGAATTTGAGCCACAATATAAGCCAGTGGAGCTAAAAAGTTTGCGAATACCATAGCAAGCAACCAAGACTTAACAGCTTGGCTATTATGTGACGCCGCGATACGGTGACTGCCGCAGCGTATCAGAGAAAACCCAGCTGTTCGCTTTTTTCCTGTCATTAGGCGTAGTGCTAGCGAATCCCTACTCTATTTGCAAGTGAAATCACAGTCTCTTTTAATTAATTGAGAGGAAAATGTTGTTAAATATAATAATATACAAAGACCAATTACTTTTTTTCCGCTACTATTTTAGCATTTTTAGGTGTTGTAATATTTATTTGAAAAGTTGTTTAATTATGGTGGTACTTTCCCTTAACTTTACGCAATACCTAGAATAAATTTATATAAGAATGCCTAAGTCACTAGATTTTACGCTTCTACTCTTACGCTGGTGTCAGCGGACAAATAAGCCCCACCCCTTTCATGCCCGTCATTGCTCTGCGCTTTCCTATTGGATCCCGTGGGGATAGGTCATACAGACGCGATTGACGTATTCCGAATAGAGAAAAAAACCTCGAGCAAAAGTAAACAGAAAATGGAGGCTGCCAGCGATGCTGAAACGATACGCGAATGGTTTTTAATACAAGTTAGTTAAAGGTTTTGAACCTTACTTAATAGATTTTGAATACGTGTCTCTACGTGAAAATCGTTCGTTCTATAATTGTTTCGAAATCGAATCAAGTGTACTGTACTTATAATTTCGTCAGTTCCAAAAACCAAACCAAGGCTTAACGAAAAGGTAAAAGAGATAGCTGGTGGAAAATATAGAGTAAGATAAATATTAAGTCCCGCCTTGGTTTGACTATCACGCGCACACCGGACGCCTTTTAGGCCTTTTTATAGTAAATTCCTTCTTGGCAATACTTAGTTGTCTAATTATTACAATATTGTTAACATCTTGGATTTGGCGTTTATGACATTTCTAGAAACACTTAAGCAATGGCAATTTCAATAATAATCATATTTTCCAAGCGACAGAAGGTTCCCTTACAAAAATCTTCTTAAGAACTCTTAAGAAAATTCCTTGGGAAATTTCTTTGGAAATCCTTAAGGCGTTCTTTAGGAAATTGGGGAATATTGGCCTCTTTTTCTTTGGAAATTGCTTTGGAAATATCTTTGGAATTTTCTTGCGAAATATCTTTGGAAATTTCTTGGGAAATATCTTTGGAATTTCCTTGGGAAACCTCTTTGGAATTTTCATGGGAAATGTCTTTGGAATTTCCTTGGGAAATGTCTTAGGAATTTCCTTGGGAAATATCTTTGGAATTTCCTTGGGAAATGTCTTTGGAAATATCTTGGGTAAATATCCTTGGAATTTTCTTGGGAAATATCTTTGGAATTTTCTTGGGAAATGTCTTTGGAATTTTCTTAGGAAATGTTATTGGAATTTTCTTGGGAAATGTCTTTGGAATTTTCTTAGGAAATGTTATTGGAATTTACTTGGGAAATGTCTTTGGAATTTACTTGGGAAATATCTTTTGAATTTTCGTGGGAAATATATAGAGAAGTGGTAAATTAATTTAGCCACTAGAAACGAGGATAGTTCTTACATGCAGAACCATATCCCAATACAGGAAGTGTAGTTCTTATATGCTGAACTACACCCCTTATATCGTGTTAAGATCTCGCATGCAGTGTGAAATTGCTTATAAAGTCAGACATTTTATCGACTTAAAACATCCGTAAACGGCAGAAAGTTTTAACCTTGTGCAATTGTATGGGGTACTAAGTGGGTTTTGGAGGCTTTAACGGCCAAGCAGTAGATACAGACGTTGTTGTTAAATTGAATAATGTATATTCACTGAAAGTTTTTTGAGTATCAGAAACGCGTTTAAGCTAATTTTCTCTACAATGTTTTTAAAAAAAATATCTATTTTTTATATTACGCTCGCTTGTAATACAGAGCGAGTTAAATTATAGTGAAGAGAAGAGAGAGTTAGAAGGATATGGACCCTCCCGACACTTTCTGCGTGGCTGTAGCTGGAGACGAGAGAGAGAGAGAGAGAGAGAGAGTTTTTTGTTTTTACAAAACTATCTTTTATTATGTCAATTTACAAGGAAATCAATAATTTAGACAAGAGAATAATTTAATTTAATTGGAATGGTTAAGGGGGAAAAGGCACTGGAATTTTAAAACGGTTCGTCAAGCCGTGAACGTGGAGAAAATTTTGAGGGTCGGAAGAGCGCGAATGTAATGTGACGATACGGCTAACAATAATTCTGTGATGTTTTCGGGTTAAGTTTCGTACAAGGGAGTCAAACTCACTGGGTTCAAAAACTAGGTTCGGGGTTTTGCTGTAAAGTTCATAGAAGATGCGCCGTAATAGGAGGAAAGCCAAGTTACATACATCATGACCTCGACCGCGGGCCAGAAGCCATGTGTCGGCCATGTCGTGAAGATGGGCTCGCGCAGACGATATCCATCTAAGGACATGTGAGCTTACCGCTTCAAAAAGAGGACACGTGAGATAGATGTGGCCTAAGGTGCCTATTGCAGGGCAAAAAGGGCAGGAAGGAGTGACGTAGTCATTATGGAGGTGAACTAGACGCGCAGGGCAGGGAAGGCTACCATGCAGGAGCCTCCACTGAAGCCCGTTTTCCATTCGGGTGGAGAAAAGGGAGAAACGGGATGGGCGCCAAAGATCCGCTCGCCTACGAAGGAGTAAAAACTCATCTAAGCATGGAGGGGTGACGGGTGCTGGTGGAGAGACATTAAAATGGACTAGAAATTGGTAAATAGATCTCGTAACAGAGAAATCCGACAGGTCTACACTACAAGTTCCGAAGTAAAGGTTGGCGTTAAGCGAGTATGACGGTGTGGAAGACCCCCCGAAAATATAACCATGAATAACCCCATAATCATCGAAAATGGTGGGAAAGGTGGTGATAACCGTTGTCTTAATTAGGTCGAAGGTTTTAAGAAGAAACCGCGAAGGGCGATCAACCGTAATGGCAGTTTCTAACGTGTGCCAGCGTAGAGTGCGATGATTAATGAAGTCACCAATGGTTCGTAGACCAGCAGTCATTAGACGTGAGTGTAGCGAACCAAGAAGCGGTTCACCATCCTTATCTTGGACAAAACGGTTGTCAAAAACTTTGATGGAAAAAACCGTAATACGATCGCATAGGTTGAGCGAAAGATGAATGGGGGAGGAGAACCACGTTTTTAGACAAGTACCATAAAAGGGAATGGGCGCAGTCGGGAGGTTCGGAATTTCAAAAAAGGTCGTAAGATCGTGGAAGGCCGGGAAATGGCTCCGAAGAACCGCAAAGGCGACGCTACAATGAGGTGTCAAAACTGGATCCCCACGGAGAAGATCAGCCGCCTGGGCAAGACGGAAAGCACGGACCTTCATCGTAACGTCAACTAGGCCCAAACCACCGCACCGTTTGTCGAGGGTTAGTTTTTTCAAATGTACCCAATGAACGCCATCCCAAAGGAAATGAGTGAGTCGTTGTTGAACGGTCGTAAGAAAGTCAGAAGGCGGATCTAGTATTTTAAGTCTATGCCATAAAATTGATGACGCGAGTTGATTTAAGATCAAAACACGACCGTAAATGGAACATAAGTGTCGTAGTCTATACCACCTACCCAGTGTGCGTTGAAGGCGGGTTAAGAGATCGGGCCAGTTGTTATTTTCATATTCTGGGTCATTGCCAAGGAATACTCCGAGGAACTTACCGCCGTCGGAGCGCCAAGGAATGTCCAGAGGTTTATCAATACGAGTTTTCCACGAACCACACCAAAGGCCGAAAGATTTGGTGAAGTTAACGGAAGCTCCAGAGACCCGGCAGTAGAGCTCTAAAGCTTCACGTAGAAGCGAAAAATCATTGGCAGACCGTACGAAAACATTTAGGTCGTCAGCATAGGACGTGTAGGTATGTAAATCATATGTGACAAATAGTGGTTTTTGGTGAGACTCCGTTGGATCGTCGAGAGCAGCGGTTCAATCGCGAGGGAGAAAAGGAGTCCTGATAAGGGGCAGCCTTGTCTTATACCTCGGTTAAAAGAGACGGGTGAGGAAACCGAGTTATTTACCCGAACTCTAAAGAACGCGTCAGAATAGAGGCCTTTAATTTGCTGGACAAAAATAGGCGGAAAGCCGAAACGACCGAGGAGCCGAAAAAGGTATTTATGATCAACTCTATCAAAAGCCTTCTCAAAGTCAATATTTATGACTGCTAAGGCTTCATTCTGACGGTT
Source organism: Phalangium opilio (assembly GCA_019434445.1). NCBI lineage: Eukaryota > Metazoa > Arthropoda > Arachnida > Opiliones > Phalangiidae > Phalangium > Phalangium opilio. Next base: position 56,413 of record JAEQBA010000654.1, read on the forward strand.
TGCAAGATAAATAATATCCCTGAGGGTACCGAGAGTCTGGAAAATGGATCTATCCGGAATGGAGTAGGTTTGGCTAGCACCGACTAAAGAGCCGATGACCTGATTCACCCTCAGCGCAAGTAGCTTAGAGTAAATTTTATAGTCGGCATTAGTCAAAGAGACAGGCCTCCAGTTTTTCAAATCAAGTAGATCACCATTTTTTGGAATTAAACTGACGATAGATTCAGTAAAGCGTGGTAAGAGACTGGGGTGTTGTAAAAATTCATTAAAAGCCTTAAGTAAATAAGGGCTCAGAATGTTCCAAAAGGCGAGATAGAACTCGACTGGGAGCCCATCAAGCCCAGGGGACTTCCCACGGGACAAAGAATTAGCAGCAAAGGAAATCTCAGACGATGTAAAAACTGCCTCAAAAATTCGAGCCTGGTCACCGGTGAGGGATGGTAAGTCATCAAACAGTGGGGAAGGGGAAGGGTCCAGATTTGAGTCAGCTGAGTACAAGTTCTCATAGAATTTCGTCGCTAGACTTCGAACCTCAGTCGGATCGGTGCAAATCATGCGGCCGGGTCCGTAAAGTCCATGAATCATGTTTGAAGAGAAAGCTTTCTGTTCTAAGTTGAAAAAAAGCTTAGAGGGAGTGTCAATAGACGTAAAATGTTCAGAGCGCGCTCGTTTGAGGCACTGCCGTGCTTCAACCAGCTGAAGCTCCCTGAGTTCTTCAGAGTAGGTAGTGTATAAATGGGAGTTAACTAACACGCGCAGTTTCCTTGCTCTTTAGTTTATGCCAATAACTGACGCTGAAGGACTTTATTTGGGGTTTGAGGTGGTTAATCCACCATTCACCTGCGGGGAGATTGCTCGGTTTCATGGAAATGAAAGTAGTAAGCTGAGCCTGCATTTCCGTAATGAAACGAGGGTCATCTAAAAGTAAGGTGTTAAAACGCCAGTAGGGGGTCGGCGAGGGATGGTAGTTTCTGGAAAGAAATCGCAGAAAACACCATCATGATCCGAGAAGTGCGTTTTAATATGGCGGGCGTAACGTAAACGTGTGTTGTCCGAGACATAGATACGATCCAATCGGGCAGCTAAAGATTTGCCATGGTTAAGGGACCGCCAGGTAAAGGCCGAAAGATTAGGGTTAACCGATCGGAAAACGTCTTTAAGGTCATGAGTGTCGACTAGGTCGCGAAGTGCAGCGCAAACGGGGAGACGACGTTCAGCACAGTCTTGGCGATCAAGTGACGGGTCGAGAGTACAGTTAAAATCTCCAGCAAGAACTACTTTATCCGAGTCCCCGGCTTGACCTAGGATTCGCGCGATAAAACTAAACAGCTCCGCCGCGGAGGAGTTGTCCGATGGTGGTACGTGAACAGAGAAGATGTGCGTGTTTGTATCTGGCGAGTTTACGTGCTGCTCAAGTAAGCGTACGTAAACGCAGTTACTCGCAAAGAGGTCATGAAAAACAACCTTAGAGGCTAAATCTCGCGAGACACCGACAGCTACCCCCGAACCCTGATTTGAGCCGAGTGAGCGTGGTAAAATTTATACTGGGACCTAGTCCAAATGAAAGTACGCGCAAAAGCGGGGGAAACGTTAGTTTCTTGAATACAAACTACAGCCGGACGCTGTTTTTCAATAAAGTTCAAAGCTCTTACGCAATTGATTTCAGTGCCCATGCCCCTAACATTTACAGTTAAAACACTAAACATAACTAGGTATAATGTGGAAATAAAAAGAAACATAAAACAATAAAAAGAAATAAAAAAAAAAATATATATATAAGGTTAGACTTGCGAGTCATATTGATCAGTTCCGGATTGATCCGACGAGACCGTGGAGTATAGTCGACGAATTTCCTTGGAAACGTACACGTAACGTTGCCGCGCGCGATGTCTTGCACGTGCATCGGAAATCGACGAAATAGTAGGGTCAGTAAAGGCTAAAATAGTCACTTGTCTGGCAAGGGTGGCAGCTTCCTCGCCATTTTTAATGAAGTTTTCAATAAGGCGACGTTTGTCCAGTGCAGTGCCGGCAAGGGCCTTAAGCATGAAGTTGTTTAGAGTGTCTAGGTCAACGAGGGGCGTCAGCTGACCTTCAGTGTCAGTCCAGGTATTTGAAGACCCGTCATAATAAAATTTATCAGCCGAGCGCCGAGTGATTTTCTGGGGCACGAGGGAAGGTGGCGGCATAGAGCTTTTGTCAGGAGCAGGCGGTGTGGTAGAAGCTTGACGCGGCTTCTTTCTTTTACGACGGGGGGTCACAGTTTGAAAGGCCGTATTAGTCTCAGCCAGACTCTTGTCAGGGTGATCAGAGACCACCGTTTCAGCCAAACCGTCAGGGGTCTCAAGTGAGGAAACTTTCGTGGCAAGATCTGCCAAGCGATCAGTTTGAACATCGGCATTAGTAAGGTTAGTGTCAACGTCCATTGACGTAGAAGCCACGGCATCGACAATGTTATCGCGAGATTCCACATCGCCCTGGCCTTCACCCTGGCCTGGAAGTGGCATTGTAAAGGTAGGGCAAGTATGCTGTTGATGCCCGATTTCCTTGCACAAATGGCATTTCAGGGGATTATTTAAGTAGAATTTGTAGCGCTTCATGCCATAAATACATTCAATAGAGTCAGGTAGGTCTTCAAAGTCCGAGTCCGTCGCGAATTGAAGGGTGACGGCGCGTCGAAAACTATGAATGGTTCCGAATAGAGTGGGGTCAACAGAGGCCGGCAACCGTTCAATACGACCTTGAACTTTGCCAAACTCAGACATGGCCTGACGAAGTTCAGGGTCTGGGAAGAATGGCGGTACATTGGAGATAATGATACGTTTGGGGGCAATAGAAACTGGAAGGACGTCAATGCGGGTACCTCTGAAGTCGAGACCAGAAGCAATGAGTTGACGTGCCCAACCGGAGTTTTTAAAATAGACCTGAATTGATCCAGAGACACGGGAAGAGTCAGTTATTTGGTCCGGTGGAATTGTCGCCGCAATGGCAGAGAGGTAATCATTAAGAGAGGTATTCGGGTGGTTCGCTCTAAACGTCACAGCTCTAGCAAGCCATGACTGAAGATGCGAAGTGTTCGCGGAAAAGTTAAACACAGTCCTTTTACCCAAAGGGGTACGATTGGTATGAGCAGTGTCTTGGTTACGCGACTGGGACGTAAGTGTGTTACTGCCAGCGGCAGCTTGAGAATAGGACGCGGTACCAGGAGCAGTTGACGACGACGTTGAGGTAGGGGTCGTAGAGGTAGTAGAAGTCATGGTCGAACTGATAGCAATTATGCTTGAGATCGTAGACAGAGAATTCGTAGTGTTAATGTAATGAGGGACATTGGTTGTGCTGGCGTTATCTCTTGTGAGCGTTGGAGAAACGGACGTAGAGAAAACAGCAGCGTTAGAGATCGTAGTCGGAATTGTTAGCGGTGGGACGGTAACGTTTGAGAGAGTTGGTGATATGGTCGTAGGAATAACGGTACCATTTGAGGTTTTTTCAGTAGTAATTTTCAGAAGGGGGGTAGACATCGAGGGAGAGGCGCTAGCAGGTG